>PVIR01003006.1:81329-94490 GCA_004026965.1 Petromus typicus | reverse complement strand
AATAATAATCAAAAGTACTAATGGCAGAATTTCTTTTTGTCCACCTGACTCTGTTACGTGACATACTCATTTTTGGGTCATTCTTCTTTTTTGAAGAAAACTAATAGATGGAGAGGAAATAAATTCAGGTCCCTTTGTAGCATGTACTTTTGCTTTCAGTGGCAGAAGTATCTATCAGAATAGCTCCTAGTGTGAAAAAAATGTTGACTCCGGTAGATTCTTTTTGAAAAGATAACTTGTAAATGGAGTTAGAAGAGATAGCAAATCTCTAATTGTTTTACCATAATTTGTCAAATAAAGATATTTGAACCAAGACAGAAGGAAAAAAAGTTCCCCTTTCTCTCTCTGGCTCTAGTACTACCCACTGTCACGCCACAGTGACAGTCTACGAGGGCCCTAGACTGAAAGTAGGTCCGATAATTTATTGGACTTCCTTTTAAAAAAAGACAGATAGGTACATATCGCATCTTTTCTCTGGTATGACAAAATAAAGATCTAAATGAGTCCTAGAATTGTATGTTGTATATTGTGAAATAGAAAATACTCAAAGTAAAATAGGGTGAAGGGGGAAAAATAATGAGATTATAACAAAAAAGAAAGGAAACAAATTTTATGTATATAGGGGGGCGGTAGGGTGGGTAGGGCTATGGGAAAAAATGAGAATTAAGTTGTATTTTATACTGGTACAAATCCCCATTATGGAGTGCAATCATGATGTGTATATGTAATGTACCAATAAAGATTTGAATAAAATAAATAAATAAATAAAGACAATTGCTATGGATATTTCTACCAGCACTTTGTTGCATTCAAAATTTCTATAGCTTCATTTAATTGGAAGCTGCTGAAAACAAGTCTCTTTACCCTTTGACCTTATTCTTTTTCCAGGCAACCTACTTCCCTGAACTGTCATTTACTTCAGTGACCACACCTTTGAACAACAATTTATCAAAGGAACACACTACTCCTCACAGAACAGGAACAGTTTCTGTTAGTATATAGAAATCATAACAAAGTTGGGGTACAATCTTTGGGACCAAAGACAAAGAGAAAAAAAATTATGTAAAAGAAGGTAAGCCCCAGCTGAGTAATTGTGGGAGGAAAGGCCTTTTTTAAGGGCGCCTTTTCCTTTAGGCTCCTGTCTAGAGTTAGACTGAGTTAGAAATTTCGAATTCAAAAGTAAACAACCTTGGTAATATATACATTGAATTGGTGGCCACAATACAAAATCATCTTGTAAAATGCCATGTAGTCAAGCACGCTGGTTAGCTACAGACAAGGTTTTGTGTGTTTATCTTCAAACTGGACTCTCCCTCCCTGCATACGCAAATGGTATTTGTCCAGAAAACTCAGTGTTTTTTTTTTAAATAAACACTTAATAAGCAAGTGTTAAGAGAATGATTTGAATTTAAAATATCTTATTTTCATCCATTTTTCTTTCTCAAAAACAGAGTTTCTGTATTTGGGGAAAATATCTTGAACTTTATGAAATCCTAAATTAGCAGGAGAAAAAAAATGTTAGTGCAATGAGTAATTCCCATAATTGCTATTCACTTAAGGCAGTGTTTCATTTTCAGTTAATGATAGTAAGTTAATATTTAAATTCTAAAGTTGAGTTCTACAAGTTTTTAAATTTTTCTTTTAAGTAGCTTCTAGAACTCCATGTACTTGCAAGACTATAATCAGTTTTAAAATGTATCTCTGACCTTGTTTATAGGGTTGAAGACAGCAATTTTATTTGTACCATTAATTCAACAACTTATTACTAATTAGTTTCTACACTTAATTTTCTCTAATGAAGACAAAATAATAACAGAAAACTATAAAACATATGTGATCAGTTATAGGCAAGAAACAAAACAACATTATATAGTCAAATAAATTTTAAATGTTTTTATCTATAAACCCTATTTTAGTTCATAAGAAGACTGCAATAGCAGGAAATATTTTCCAAAATTCCAGAAGTGGAAAATACTAAAATGCTGCACAAAGCATTTGGTTAAAATCTAAATCTACTATATGAGCTAAAATTAAGATTCAGGCAGCAAAACAGATGGGTATCAGTTTCAGTTTCTCAAAGGGAATATTTTTATTACTGACAATATTTATTTTGAAATCTTGTGAGTTCTCTAAATGTTATCCGGATACTAAAATGCTAAAAAGCAAAGTAAAAATTTAATTGAATTAACTGTGACCAGCAACTAACTGTAACACTCATTTCCCTGGCTGCCTTGTTCCTACACTCTGGCAGCAAAATGAATGCTACATATAAACTCATCTGAAGCATAGCATATTAAAAAGACATTTTATTAAAACCTAAAACTAACAGAAAGATTTCATGTAATATGTATTGCTTACTCCTGGTTGGCCTGGAATATAATAAAGCTGCCTCTGATCTTTTTCATTTTGTTGGCATGAAGGTAATTTCAGATCAAAACTAGGTACACTTTCCATAATGCTACGATGCCATTCTCACAATAAGCAGAAAGGAAAGAAAATAATATAAAATGGGCACGCTGTCTTGTCAGATCCTTTGTGGTAGCTCTCTAAAAGCTGTCCTGCCATTTTCTTGTATCGTGGATTTGATATGAAAGTCACATTTCATAGTCAGGTTTTTTCTTGTCAAGGGAATAAAAGCAGTAAGCCTTTTTTTCCCCTTTTCTTTTGTTTTGTTTTCCTTTGCCAAGTAGTAGCTTTAATCTCACCAGCTCTATCTGTGCCTAGCCCTTAACGTTTCTTTCATTCCAGTCAAGATAACTTCAAGTTCTGCAGTGTTCAATTCCCCTATTTCAGTTTTTTGTGTCCATACTTTTTGTTCGTAAAGTTTTTATATACTTTCTTATGGTGGCCTATATTTCAGGATGGAAATACTTTTTATATAAAGGTCACTTTGGGAAATATTACGTAAAAAGAAAAGTAAAAAGTTTGATCAGCTTGATCTTGTTATTAGCAAAAGAAAAACTGGGATCAAGGAACAAATAATAAAACATGATCCCCCAAATTGTTCTGTCCCCAATATTTATAGTTTGGTAGTTTTCAGCTTTAAATGTGTGTATCTTTTCTTTTGCTAACAAGTTTACATTAAAAAAAAAAGCTAATGGGATGAAATAACTCTGACAAATAAAGAGAACATTAGAGTCCCTACCATAATAGTAATTGTGGTTTTCAGCCTTCATTCTTTTGGGGCCACTGTGAAACAGAGATCAAATTCACTTTGTTGTGCATTGACAGTTTAATACTGAATTTTTGAATGTTAGTTATTACTAATACTTATAGGAAGTAGTATTTTTGGCCTTTATAATTTTCTTCCCCTTGACCTCAGTACAGTTGGAGTTTTTCTCGATAAGAAAATCACTGACAGTTAATTCTAGATTTCTTTTTGGTATTTTTTTTACTGTAATTAAACTATTATACACAAGAGCAAAATTGAAGCATTTGGAGTTTAGAAATTATCTTATATTTGAAAATTTCTTTAAGTACAGTTTTATTATGCATTGTAGAAATGTTTCATATCCTACTTAAATTTTAAAATTTTGGAAAGTAATCCATACTATTTCCAACTGGTGTAATAATGCAACATAAAATAATATCCTAGTGGTTGCTTTGTGAGATCATCAAAATAGAAATTATTTCCAATTGGAATCATTATTTCAAATGGGACAGAAGCTTTCAGAAGGCTTAAAACATAAATTTTATGTAAAGAGAGTCAGAGAATGTAAAACCATGCACCTTATATAGGCTTGCAATGTTCTTTTTCACTTATTGCCAAGATTATTCACATAGTCAGCCCTTACAAAGAAATTTATTTTGTTTTTAAACGTGTCTTAGAGTTCTATTTTTTTTGCAGCTCCCATATAACAATTTACTCCTTTGCTTATTCAATCTTTTTAAATATTTTTATTTAAAATATTTGGTACCTGTAATTGAATTCAAGACCTTGCGCTTTGAGGCAGGCGCCAGAACCAATGAGCTAGATCCTTGGCCCTGCCTTATTCAATCTTCTATTCCTTAGTTCAGTATACCTTATAGCAATATTCCATATAAAGTTCACCAAGACTACACAAGAATCAATGTGTCACTGTCAGAAAATGAAGCATATACGACAATTTAAGCTGATGTTTGCACCTGTCACTTATCCGTATCTTATTAGCTGAACACAAAGTCATCCTTCCAAGACACCATTATCTCTGCACTACTTTACTTGGTATAAAAACTTTTCTGTATCCAGTATGCAGTGAATCAATAGAAGCCATAAAGGAATCACTGTATGCAAGTTGAGGTTTGCTTTTCGTTAGAGGCAAAAGAATACCTCACTTGGGTCAGAGCTTCAATTAACATCAACAGTGAGCTCTCTTGTCCTCAGGTTAGACTATAAAAATCATTGGAACTAGTAAATAAACAGCTACAAGCAGAGGTGAGTAAGAAAAAGCCAAGAGGTGGAATCTGAGAGACTGTCCAAGGCACACACAACTGCAGTCCATCAAGAGATACTCTGTAAAGTAAGGTAAGGAAGCAGTAAGGAAGAAGAAAACTGAAGTTCAAGATTTCTTTTCTCCATTGCTATGGAATATCTATATTTGTAGTACCTGGGAATGGTTGCTCCAAACCAAGTTTTGGTAGGAGGAGGCAGGTTTGAGAGGGGAGAGCACTTCCCGGGAACCGATGGGGTCCAAAGCTTGAACCACCTTGTTCATGGGCCCACTGTAGGTCCTCACTCGTTCATAGACTACATTTTTTTCTAGAGGCTGTTGGACTTGGCTTGGCTGATGGTGGCAATGGTAATGCTGAGGCTGGTACTGTAGCACCTCAGGGGGAGGTTGGCTCCCACAGCTGCTGCTGGTTTCACTCCAATAGCTTGAGCTCATCATCTTGTCAGAGTTTCTCTATGGAATAAAAACATACAGATAATGAGAAAAGTGCAGGCACAGAGATAGAAATCATTTGTCCACCTCCTCTTCGTACAGTGACTCCTGGAGAGAGGGAGTTACCTGGGCAGTAGCTGGAGCAGGTCTGGCAGCTACAGGGGAGGCAGCAAAGCATTTGAGCTTAAATGAAAAGTGGAGCCACCCTGTGAGATGGCTCCAGGAAATAGTGCTGGCACGCCCCTGAGGGGTGGATTCACCAGGCAGGTTTGTGTGCCAAGAGGGCCTTGCCCAGCCAGGTATAAAGTTTCTCATAGGTAAAGGCTCCTGGAAAAAGCAGATATGAAGACTTTCAGGGCTGAAGCCAGATCTTCCAAGCCTGTGAGATCAGAAATTTGAAGGCAAAGACATTCTAATGCCCAAATTTGCTAGAGGACAAATTCACAAATGTCACAGGAAAGTGGCTTCCCATGGTTCCTACATTTAGCAAAGAGAGTTTTAAGTCTAAAGTATTCTCCTAGAATCTCTGACCAAATCAAGGGATATTTGCCTAGGGACATACCAATTTTCAGAGATAAAAATTACATTCTTTACAAAGCCAGATTGCAAATGAAGGAAATTTCTCTGAGGTGTCCTAACAACTCTGTTTTTCTAATATACTTTGAAAGAGATTTGTCCAAACAGTTGGATTACTGTCCAGCCACAAAGGTTGAGGTGTAGTAGAAATGGGCTGGGAAAACCTAATTATCTCACAAATGCTTTGCATTTTGGTATTTATATTTATTGTTTGACAGTTTTATAAGGGAATTTACACTGAATTTGATAACTTCTTTAATATCTAGTTGTTAGGGAGCTATACGTTTTTTTTAATTTAAATCTTTATTGGTACATTATGAATTCACATCATCATCGCATTCAACATTGAGAGTTTGTACCAGAATATGGCATGACTTGATTCTCATTTTTTTCTCTTTCCTTCTGCCCTGCAACCCCCTACCCCCATATACATAAGCTTTGTTTTCTTTTTTCTTTATTATTGTCACATTATTTTTCTCCTCATTTTTTACCCCTACACCCTCTTTCCTTTTACATATTTTCTATTTCACAATGTCAGCTGTATACATAAGTTTTAAAAGGTGCATCACCTGATAAGATGAGATTTTTGTGTTCAGCATGTACTGATTACTACTTGAAATATCAAACACTGACAATCTGTACCAGTATATGACATGACTTGATTCTCATTTTTTCCCATTCCCATACCCACCTATTCACAATTCCCTACCTCCTATTTACATAAGCTTTGTTTCCATTTTTTATTACCATCACAATTTTTTCTTTCCCTTCATTTCTTACCCCTACTCCATTTCTTTTTGAATAGTTTATATTGTAAAATATCAAATGTACATAATGCTTCTTTACCCACCAGATTTGCTCTGTTGGGCTTCCTCATCATCAGCCTCTGAATACTCACTTAAAGGAGCCTTCAGAGAAGCAGCATATTTCTGATGTGTGTAGGTATCACAGGGCCAAACAAACTACCATACTTCTAGAGGAGGAGAATATCATTCAGTAACTAGTCATCTTTTTTTTTTCATTTTTCTTGCTGAATGAATATAGGGTAAATATTTACTGATCACTTTCTACATGCCGTGTACTGTTCATGGAGATTTACATGATTTTTCTTACCTTCCCAAACCCTTTATAAGAATGTGTAAGATACTAAGGCACAGATATTGAAAAGTTTAAAAGTTCCAAAGTTAAATAACTAGTATATTGTGGGTCTCAAATTTGAACATAGCTGGATTCATTTTAGAGTCTATACTCTCACATATTATATTATATTATATTACATTATATTATGTTTATTATAGTATATTACTGCCAATTATCCTGCTTCTGACCAACTAGCAAAGTCTAGGAAGAAAAACAAAAATGAAACAATTCAGAAATTCTACCTAGTAAGTAACTTTAAAGGAATCTTTGAATTATTATGGTAGAAAGGTTCATAAAAGGCTCAAATAAAAATTCTTAACTCGTTTATATTTCCATTTATACTTGTATGCTATGAGCAGAACTTTTGATCTTTGTTCATTATGATGCTGTTTCACAGGAATGGGTGAAAATTTAATTAGAAATACGGGTGACTTATGAAACAACCCAGTAAAATATCAGATCACTAACTTACTAATGTCATTAACATTATCATTTTGAATAAACTTTATGTGTGAACAGAGAATACATTTTAAGTGGGGTCATTTACTAAGCTATGGTGGTTAAAATCTAAAATTAAAATACATACACACACACACACACACACACACACACACACACACACACACACACACACAGAGTCTTGTTAGCATCTGCTGCCAGTAAAGATGTGATCTAATAAAGTATGAGTATGAGATGAAGAATAAAAATTATTTCATCCATAAAATGGTTGTAATATTGTAATATCTGTTTTCCATATTTCTTAGATATATGCTGTTTTGAGGCTGCCACCTTAATGCAATTGGGCTTTGACTGATGTGTGTAATTGATACCCTCGCCCAATCCCTGAGCCTCTTTCATTACTGCTCCCCATCCCAGAGTATGAAGGAGAGAGAGTTTGAGGCACACGCTCATGGACAGAGAAATATTAGGCACTGTCTATCAGACAAGCCATTTCTAATGATAAAGCAGATGTTCATCTCAGAGAAGTTTATAAGGCTTTCTCAAGAGTGTTTCTCCTCTGAGAATCCACTGGTGCTTTCATCGTCTGTTTCCAAGTGCTTTCACTCTCCTTTATAAGAAGGATATTAGTGCTAACCTATTTTAATTAATGAATAAATACGCATTTATTTTTATTTTTAATAATAGTAATTACCCTGTTTTATATTTGAAAATACAAGGGGCTGATACTTTGTATTCTTCAAACTATGTATATAGCTTATAGCTATTAGGCTATACTAACATTGTTAGATAAAGTAAGTACAAGTTAATTCCTTATGAGCTCTAGGCTGATTTAAAGAATCCTCAATTATATTTCTAACAGTTTTTTTGTTTGACTAAGGAATATAGATACTTCATTTAGTACTAAAACCACTCATTTATGATGATGGTTTTGGAGAGTAGAGTGGACATCTTAGAAGCCAATTCCATTGTAGCAGTTAAAACAATCTTTGTTATTTCAAACTATTTTGAAAAGTCATTTTTTTTTTCAGTACTGAGGATTGAATCCAGAGCCTTCTCACTGAGATACTGGCTCAGGCCTTTCTACTTTTTTTCTCTTTTGAGACAGGGTTTCATTAATTTGACAAATTGCCTGGGTGGGGCTTCAACTTGTGACCCTCCTGCCTCAGTTTTCCAAGTGCTGGGATTATAAGCATGTCTCAACTTTATTGATTCTTTAAAAATTCAAATAAGTCAAAACAAATAAAATAGAAAATGAAGCTTCTAGTATTAATGATACTGAGAGGTGCAGTGAGGATGAAGAATGTTTGCTGTGCGTATTAATGGTAATAAAAGTGATTCACATTTTTACTGAGCTGTCTTAAAAGCCATCTAAAAATTTCCTGATTTATGCTACCGAGAAAGCTAGAAAACCAGAATCAATCTCTCCTATTCTTATAATACAAAATATTTATATGACCATATAGGTGGGTATTTTTCTGCTGCCCATCAGCTTCAGTTAATGAAGTGGTCAATGGATGGATATCCTCTAATTTAATTCACTTTGGACACAGTCTACTTGGAGCTCTCACAGATTGGAGAATCAGTCTCTGCAGATAAACCACTCTTTCAGATGCAATAACAAGCCTCAGAATACTGCTTTACCTGTGCTTCTTCTTACTGATCTGCTATAAATCAGTTTCCTCCCAATTCAATTAATTTGCTAGAGCAGCTCACAGAGTCAAAGAAACACATTTACTGGTTTCTTTAAAAGATATAACAAAGGATATACACATGAATATGAGATGGGAGAGATGAGCAGGGGCCCACACATGAGAAGAGGTATGGAGCCTCTGTGTCTTCCCTCTAGGTGCACCACCATCCAGAAACCTTCATGTGTTCAGCTACCCACAAGCTCTGTGCACCTAGCTCTTTTGGGTGTTTATGTAAGCTCTATTGTGCAAGCAGATTCGATTACATCTTGGGCCATTGGTGATCAACTTAACTTTTAGCCCCCTTCTTTGAGGATTGTTAAGTGGTGCTAAAGGTCTTAGTAATTATGCTTTAGTCTTTCCTGTAGCCAGTGCACATTTGTCTTAGTTACTTTCCTTATTCTTGACACAAAATTCGCAACACCCAAATTTAAGGGGGGAGAGGTTCATTTAGCTAAAGTTTGTTGAGATTTCAGTCCATAATCAGCTGGCTCCAAGGCAGGGTGGCACCTGGCAGAGGGCCAACAGTTCACGGCAGATGAAAAGTAGCAAAGCAACAAGGGAACTTGAACAGCATCTTTCTGCCCTTTTCTCTTATCCAGACTACCGAGATTAGAATAGTGCTAAACCAATAAGTGTGCTGATCTAGTAAACACAAGCCCTAAAACTGAATGCCATACACTAGATTCAGTCTCCTATGACTATGAAAGGCTTTGAGAGGACATCTAGACCCAAACCATAGCACCCTTCTAAAGCTCCTAAAGGTGCCAGCCACCAGTCAGTTATGAGCATGCAAAAAAGACAAAGTGCATTATGAGTTGAATGCCAGGAAAAGGAAAGGAAGACCAAATATATATAAGTAAATATATTTATATATATTTAAGTATATTTAACAATATTGTAGCTACCAAACAGAATTGTTATTAGGATCAAATGTGTGAGTACCTGCTAATTCTAATGCACTATCCAGGTATAATCTGCTGAAGTATTGCATTTTCGTGTACTGAAGTGTGACTTTTTTTTCATGAAATAAGCAGGCTTTGAAAACCAAATTGGTTGTCCCAGGAAGCTATAGGCCTGATTTGGAGCCACTTGTCATGCTTCGCCTGAATGAAAGCTTCACAAGCAAATAGGCCATTCTGTGCAGATAACAGGATACTAAGACAGACACCGTAAAAAAATTCAACACAGAATATACTGTCTCCCTGGTACCCAGATGTCCTGAAATTGTCTGCACACCTGTAGTGATTTTCTTTGAACCCTCAGTTATAAACATTCCTTATGGTCATAGCCCCCATTTCAAGCCCTACATAAACCTAATTCCCTTCCCAGCTAAGAGCTAAGCTATCTCTGTCTCTGTCTCTCTGTCTGTCTCTGTCTCTCTCTCATCTCAACTCATCTAAACATGGATGTAGTAAATTCAGTTCTTCTTCCCTAGCTGGTGAAATCTGCCCCCAGTTTCAGTCTCTGTTTCCACCTGGACTGGAATAAACCTTTTTTCTCACAAAGCCTGTCTCTCAGTGGCCTTACATATGCACATTATAACAAAACCATTAGACAAGACAGAGAGGTAGTTTTATCAAAACTGATGCCCAGAACCTTCTCAGAATATTAAAAAGCAGAAGTAATTACAAATTTATCTTCACATGCATTTCATCAGCATTAGTAATTTTTATGTGTATTGTTAATCCTCCTGTGTTATGGGGATGCTGCTCAAATCTCTTTCCAGCATAGGCTTTACAGCTTGAAGCCAGTGATATAATGTCTAGAATCGAAATAAAGATACCAGAAGCTTTTTCCTTCTGAATTTTGTGTGATCACAGAATGTTCCTACTGGAAAGGGTTGAGAAGCATTAGTCAGAAGAAATTGAAGTCCAAGGTAGGCCAGATGACTGTATGACAGCATCTGTGTTTCATTAAATGAGTTCGACATATTTAATCCTGCAGAACTCCATTCCAGCTTTATGACAGAATTTAAGGTTTAGTTTATTTCATTGCAGTTGGGTAATTTTAGAGTGAATGTTTCAGAATATAATACATGAAAAAGTTGCCTTGAATTGAAAAGAATGGCAGAGTCTACAAACTGTGGTTTAATCTCATGTCAAATAAAAATGTTTTATCGAATAATCAGGTGTCTGGTGATACATACGCCTAAAGTAGAGAGATAGGATCTTTTTGATATAGGGCATATGATATAGGGATAATATAAGAACCTCCAAATAACGTAGGGGGAGTATAACTCCCAATCTGATAGTGGCATGATATGCCAAATATATCTTGTCTAAAACTGAAGAATGAATTCTTGGAACAATGGAGCTTAAGAGTAGGAAGGTATTTATTAAAGATACCTTCTATCTAAGAGAGACAGAAGGAAACCTGAAACTGAGGTTGCCTGCAGAACCTCCTTCTCAAGAGTTTTATTGAACAAAGCCATGACATGAGGTGGGTATAAGATGAAACAAAACTGCTGTCAGCCAATGGACTACAAGTGTGTTTGCTTTGGTAATATTGATACAATTGAAAAATCACAAAATCATATAGGTGGGACAAATTCATGGTCAGCTAATAAGATTACCTTAAGTAATATTGATTAAATAGTGAATAAATGGGGATGCAGTTACCTAGGAAGCATACATGGAAAGAAGAAGGATTTTCCAAGGAGTGGGCCAGGGAGGTTTGATCCCCCACTCAAGGTGATTGATGCTGATTTAGAGTGGCAATCTCTGCTGTTCATCCCAAGGGGAAGTATAAGGGTGTAGTCATTTCTGTCTGTCTTCCAGCCTGACCTTCAGCTAATCTGCTGCCAGTCACAGCTGTAATGCGTTCTTATCTTCTGGACTAACTCTCTCTAGGGCCCAGCCCTGTCTGACTGTAATATTTTAACTACCTTAGCCGTCTATAATACTTTAAGACCGTTGATATCACTCTCTCATGGTTTCTGATTCTCTGTCCTTAAGAATATTTTACCTGCATCACATTTTTTTAACCCAGGATTTACTAATCCCAGTGTTCTGAGAACCATACTTAGAGAGGACCTGGATTTTCAAAGGGATAAGTAGATGTTTACTACAATTTAAATCCATTGAGTAAGTCACATGGCTCTTTTGATTCTGGAGATTGTTAGGGAAGTCTGACTTCAGTACAAAAAAATTATTTTAGAAAGACCTTTCTTATAATATGTCCTGAATAACACTAGTTATAAAGAAAAGTTTTGTGCTAAATACTACTTTAAATATTTAAATACAATTTTAGAATTATTTTTACCACAGATAATATAGCCTAAGATAATGTACATGGTGATTTTCTAAATGGATCAGTAGTGTGGTCAGGGTTTTTGCAAGGATAGATTTACCACAAGACACATAATTTAGAGAATTATTTTATAATAGTCACCCAAAGAGTCAATGTAAAGGAGTGTAAGAGAGCTATCTGCACACCAGAAACCTAAAGAATCTGGTGAAGGGTCTGGCAATGTCCTACACAGGTCCTGCTGAAACCCTACACCCAAGGCAGTGTCCTCCATGAGTCTGGCCAGTGGCCTGGAGCCCACGATGATAACTCATGCTTGTCCATATCAAAGATCTGCACCAGATAGTCAGAAGATCTGGTGGTGGGGCTCAGCAATCTGTTTTAACAAGCTCTCCCAGTAATCGTGTTACATATTAAGACCTGAGCAACATTATTTTTCCTGTACTGGAGATCAAACTTGGTACCTTGCATTTGCCAGGCAGGTGTGCTGCCACTGAGCTACATCCCCAGACCTATGTTAAGATTTAGAAAATCTCCAAATTGTGAATACTGAGAGTTAGTCTTGGATAAAAGAAGTGATCAATGCCAAGGATATGAGAGTTCTTACTCTTTAGGATGCTGTTAGATGCTCAAGATTAGGAAATTAATAGTAATTGATAGCAATGCAGCAATTTGTGGTAGTAATCAGTGTAATATATGAGGGACAAGGGAAAATAAATAATAAATATAATAACTAAAATCAATGAGATTGGTATTAAAAACAAAAACAAAACATAAATACAGTTGAGATAGTTCTTTGAAAAAGCTGAATACATAAGAAAAAGAAAAAGAGATAAAATATAAATAACTAAAATAATGAAGAGAAGAGGAGATATCATCAACTGGTTCCACAGACACTAAAAGTATAATGTAATATCCTATAAAAAACTGTGCATGTACATTCTCCAGTTTAAATGAAATTAATCAATTCCTTCAAAACCACTAATTACTAAATGAGTCCTAGCATTGTATGTTATATATTGTGAAATAGAAAATGCTCAATGTAAAATAAGGTGAAAGGGGACAATGTTGAGATTGTAACAAAAAAGTAAGGAAACAAATTTTATATATATGGGGGGGTGGTAGGGTGGGTGGGGCTATGGGAAAAAAATGAGAATTAAGTTGTGTCTTATACTGGTACAAAT
>PVIR01003006.1:5220-75841 GCA_004026965.1 Petromus typicus | reverse complement strand
AGTTGGGGAAAACTTTTAACAGCTATTTCTCAGACAAATAACTCTTTCTAGAATAATAAAGTACATTAAAAATCATCTCCTCCAAATTTAAAGACCTAATCCAAAAATGGGCATCTGAAATGCACAAACATTTTTTTACATGAAAGAGTAAAGGCAGCAAAGAAACATATGAAGAAATGTTCAACATCATTGATCATTCAAGAGATACAGATGAAAATTCCACTGGGGTCCATCTCACTTCACAATGAATAGTTTCTATCAAGAAATTAACCAATAACATGCTGAAGGGGCTGTGGGGGGAAAAAGGAACCCTTCTCCACTGTTGGTGGGAATGTAGACTGATGCAACCACTGTGGAAATCAGTGTGGAGATTCCTCAAAAAGCTAGGATTAGAGGTCCCCTTTGACCCTACTATTTCCTTGCTAGGTATATACATGACAGAATTAAGAGTATGATATCACAATGACATATATGCACCCATGTTTATAGTAGAAGTTTGTGATATCTAAATCTTGAAAACAGTGCAAATGCCCATCAACAGGAGATTGGATAAGACGATATGTTTTTAAAAATAAAATGGAGTATTACTCTGGCATAAATAATGACAAATTCGACTCATTTATACTCAAATGGATGTACCCTGAGGACATATTTATAAATGAAATAAATAAGACACGGATATGTAAATACTGTATCATTTCTCTAGTATGAGAAACAAAAGGTGTAAATGAGGTTCACAATGTATGATAAATATTGTGAAATAGGAAGAAAATGTTTAAATGGAAAAGGGAAGAGATATATGGGAAAATAAAGAAGAGAAAAAAATTGATAGTAAAACAAAAATGGAAAAAAAAGCTTATGTATATAGGGGGCTGGTGGTGGTAGTACGGGCAAGAGAAAGGGAAAAAACAAGAATCAAGATGTAATCTACAAGTACAAATTTTTAAATACTGAATATGATCACAATGTATATGTAAAATGTACTAATAAGCTAAAAAAATTAAAAATCAAAATCAAAAACAAGCTATTTTTTTTTAAAATTAACAATCAGGAAAACTTGATGGAAAGATTTTCAAGCTCTAAAATAAAATAATTGCTTAGCCAAATTACTATATCCTGAAAAATTATTCTTCAAAATTTATAGTGAAATAAAGCCCTTCTATGATAATGAAAAACTGAAAAAAATAACTTATTTTGTTGGTACCTTTCATATACACATCATGATCATACTTAATATTGAAAATTTGTACTAGTACATGGCTGGCTTAATTCTATTTGTTTTTCATTCCCCTTCCCACCCTACAACTCCCACCCCTTATATACATTAGCTTTGTATCCTTTTTTTTAACCATCAAATTATGAAAAATATTCTTTTTTAAAAAATTGAAATCTTTATTGGTACATTACATATACACATCATGACTGCATTCAACAATGAGAATTTGTACTGGTATATGACCCAACTTAATTCTCATTTTTCCCATAGCCCTACCCACCCTACTACCCCCATCCCCTATATACATAAACTTGTTTCCTTTCTTTTTTGTTATAATCTCATTATTTTCCCCCTTCACTCCATTATGCTTTGAGTGTTTTCTATTTCACACTAGAACTCATTTACATCTTTATTTTCTCATACCAGAGAAAAGATACTATATTTACACATTTGTGACCTATTTATTTCACTTATGAGGATGTCCTCAAGGTACGACCATTTAAGTTTAAATGATTCAAACTCACCATTTTTTATAGCAGAGTAATACTCCATTCTGTAGAAGAACCGCAGCTTTTTTATCCAGTCTCTAGTTGATGGACATTTGGGTGTTTCCAAGATTTGACAATCACAAACTGAGCTGCTATAAACATAAGTGTACATATGTCACTGTGATATCAATCTTTTAATTCTTGCATGTGTATGCTTAGAAGAGCAATGGCTGGGTCAAATGGGGCCTCCAATCCTAGCTTTCTGAGGAAATTCCAAACTGTTCTCCACAAGGGTTGTATGAGTCTACAGTCCCACCAACAGTGGAGAAGCATTCCTTCTCCGCAGCCTTGCCAACATTTGTTGATGGCTAATTCTGAGATGACGGCCATTCTTTGTGGAGTGAGATGAAATCTTAATGTTGTTTTCATTTGCATCTCTCGAATGACGAGTGATGTTGAGCATTTCTTCATATGCTTTTTAGCTGCTTTTGTTTCTTCCGCTAAAAAGTGTCTGTTCATCTCAGATGCCTATTTTTGAATTGGGTCTTTAAATTTGGGTGGATTGATTTTTTTTTTTAAGCCCTTTATATATTCTAGATAGTAGCCCTTTGAGAGGTGGCTGGTAAAGATTCTTTCCCATATTTTTGGTTGCTTTTCGCTTTGCTGGTGGTTTCTTTTGCTGTGCAGAAACCTCTCAATAGGATGAGATCCCATTTATCAATTTCTTCTACCAGTTCTTTTGCTATGGGGGATTTGTTCATGAAAATTTTCCCCAAACCAATGTCTTTAAGAGTTTTACCTAATATGTTTTGTAGCAGGTTTAGCGTGTCTGTTTTAATATTTAGGTTCCTAATCCACTTTGATTTTATTTTAGTACACAGTGAAGGAGCTAGGTTTTAGTCTTTGGCAGGTTAAAGTCCAATTTTTCCAGTGCCATTTGTTAAAGAGGCTATCCTTCCTCCACTAAGGGTATTTGGCTCCTTTGTCAAAAATGAGATAGCTTAGTGTGTCTGAAGTTGTTTCTGGATCTTCTAATCTACTCCACTGGTTCTTGGATCAGTTGCTTTGCCAGTACCATGTGGTTTTTATCACAGTGGCTTTGTAGTACAATTTCAAGTTGGGGATCGTAATACCCCCCATCATGTCCTTATTGCTTAGAATTGCTTTTGCTATTCTAGGTCTTTTGTGATTCCAGATGAATTTTTGAATTATTTTCTTTAGATCTGTGAAATATACCTTTGGGAGTTCAATTGGGATTGTGTTGAATCTGTATAATAATTGTGGGAGTATAGCTGTTTTAACGATATTGATTCTTCCAACCCAGCAGCAAGGGATGTCTTTCCATTTTCTGGTATCTTCTTCTATCTCCTTTTTCAGAGTGCTATAATTTTCAGAGTAGTGGTCTTTCACCTCCTTTGCCTACATTAACAGAGTCAAGGATAGAAACCATATGGTCATCTCAATAGATGTGGAAAAGCCTTTGATAAAATCTAACATCCATTTATGACAAAAACCCTGCAGAAAATTGGAATAGATGGTCTGTATCTCAAACTAATAAAAACTATTTATGAGAAACCAACAGCCAGCATTGCCCTAAATGTTCAAAAACTGAAACCTTTCCCACTACGATCGGGCACTAAGGATGTCCACTTTCACCACTCCTGTTCAATATTGTGCTGGAAACTTTAGCCATAGCAATTAGGCAAGACAAAGAAATAAAAGGAATAAATATAGGAAATGAAGAAGTTAAACTGTCATTATTTGCTGACGACATGATATTCTATCTAGAGGATCCTAAAAACTCAACCAAGAGACTGCTAGACCTAATCGCCAAATTCAGTAGTGTAGCTGGATACAAGGTTAATGCTAAAAAATCATGAGCCTTCATATGCACAAACTACAGGTTCACTGAGCAAGAAATTGAGTAATCAATCCCTTTCATAGTAGCAGCGAAAAAAATGAAATATCTAGGAATTAATCTGAAAAATATTCTTAAACACCAAACAAAACTTTAGAAAATACTTAAGGGATAGCCAAATATAAAATAAAAGCACGGCAATATCTGAGAGTCCAAAGTAATAGAAAATTCTTACTAGAAGAGTAGTTAAATAAGAGAAAACCATAAGAGGATAAAACACTAAAAAAATATAGCAACAGGAGTTAGTATATATCCTTCAATAATAACACTTATTGTAAAATGATGTTAACTTTCTAATTAAATGAGACCAAGTTGTAGAATAGATTAAAAAAACTAGACTCAAGAGATACATGTCATCCATAGTGATACACACAAGTAGAATGAAAATGATAGAAAATGATACTCCAAGAAGCTGGAACTTGAACTCAAGCAGATATGGCTACTCTAATTTATGACAAAGATAACTTAAAAACAACCTTGATCAGAATAAGCAAAGAAGGCTACTACATACAGATAAAAGGAAATATTCATTAATAAGAGATAAAAATTGGTGCAACTTTTTCATAGAACAAAAATTATTTGGTATAAAAGGACAGACACCAGTAAAATCAAAGTGGGAAACTTTAATATCCTACTATCACAAGTAGAGAGATTCACCAGACAAAATTTTTTAAAAAGAAATATCAGAGTTAATGACACTAGAGATCAAATAGATTTACAATATCCACAGTGTTTCACCCAACATCAGAATACACATTATTTTCAGTTGTCTATGATATTAAATATTACTCAACATACAAAAAACTAAATGTCCTCCATCCTATTAGATCACAATGGGATGAAATTTGAAATTAATAGCAAAAAAACCCCATAAAAATGGTACAAATGTATGAAGATTACACCACACATTTCTTGAATGATCAATTGATTCCAGAAGAAATCAGGGAAAAATTTAAAATTTATTAAATCAAATTACAGTGGTATTGCATGTCAAAATACATAACACACAATGAAAGAAGTTCTAAAAAAGAAATCTGTAGGCATGTGGATCTATATTGTAGAAAAATCATTTTCAATTAAGCAACCTAATGATACATATCCAAGTCATAGAAAACAAGATCAATCAATATCCCATTGTAGTAGAAGGCAATATATAAAGATCAGAGTAGGAATAAATGAAAGTGAAACTAAAAACAAACAAACAAACAAACAAAAAACAATTTGAAGTATCAGTGGATCAGAATTGGTTTTTTGAAAGGACAAATAATATCAATAAACTTTTGGTCAAACTTCCAGAAGAAATCAGTATTCCTTCCTATATTTACTTATTCAAAAATTTTTTTTCTGCTTATGTTTCAATCATTGTGTTGAGAGATAGTGAGTAAAATTTTCACTTCCTGGGGCCAGTGTTAGTGGAGTATATCAGTCTGTATATTCTCTCCACTTACATTGTACATTAGAAATTATAAGGTCTTGTTTTTCTGGTCTTCTATATCCCAAGTAGCACATATGTGGTTTAGTCATATAAAAAATACTAAGTGCTCCACAGCTATGTTTTGAAAATATTGAATAGATGTTGTCTTAAATTTCTCCTTGAATAAAAAATGAACTCATTTAAATAGAACTATTATTGATCATTTTTTACTTGAGGCTATTGGTACATTTTATATATACATTATGATCACATTCAACATTGCTAATAAAAGAATCAATCTTTAAAAAAAAAACTTCCAAAAGAAAGTGAAAACACCAATGAAATTAGAAATGAAAGAGGTAAAATTGCAACACCATTGATTTCTAAAAGATTATTAGAATTGTTCTGAAAGCTTATGTTTTAATAAATTGGAGAATCTGGAAGAAATAGATAAATTCTTAGACAAATAAGACTTACCAAAATTTAACAAAGAAGATATAAAATTGATGAACATAGGAATGAAATCCATGCAGTCATAAAAATTTATTAAGAACCCAGGACTCACCGTTAAATGTTTTTTTTTGTTTTTGTTTTTGTTTTGAGACAGGATCTCCCTTTTGTGGTTCAGGCTGGCCCTGAGCTCAGCCTCAAACTCACATCACAGCAATCCTCCTGCCTCTGCCTCCCAAGTGCTGGGATTACAGGTGTGAGCCACCACGCCTGGCACTGTGGTATGTGGTACTGATTGCTGCTGGGGTGAGTCTCCACACCCAGTATTGTATGTGGCTATCAGAATCTAACCCAGGCCTTTGCGCTTGCAAGACAGGAGCCAGAACCACTGAGCTAAATCCCCGGCCCATAAATGTTTTAAGAAATTTATAGAACAACTAATATCAAAACATGTTATATTTTTGATGTACCTTAAAGGAAATAAATACTTCCAAACTCATTCCAGGAAGTCATCGTCTTACTATCAAAACCAGGTTCAACAACAACAAGAGAAAATCATGTTAGCATCCTTGAAAGCATAGATAAAAATATACTCAGTGAAGAACTTGTAAATAGAATTCAATAAATCATGAAAGACACTATATATCAGAATCAAGTTAACTTCATCCTAAAGATTCAAAGATGACTCAACATATGTAAATCAATTGTTATAATGCATCATATAAATAAAATCATATAAATTCATGTGAATTATAAGAATCACATGAACATCTCAGTAGTTGTAGAAAAATCCTTTGATAAAACCAACATCCTTTCTTGATTAAAAATTCCCAGATGAAAATAAGTATAGAAAGAAAAAGGCAAAAGCCAGGCTTGGCTGGGCTGAAGTTCAGCCTTGCCTGCTTATTTGTGACTCCTTCCTGGGCCAAAACCACACAATCAATCCACAACCGCCTGCCTCTCTGCATGCTTCAACTACTCCGTGGCCAACCTGACCTGTGTAGTTATTCTCTCTGCCATTTGCTTTATAAGTGTGTATATTGCTTAACAAAAGCAGAAGTGCTCTCTGAAATGTTCCACTGAGTCTACAGTGTGATTCTGTTCACCTCACACCTCCTGGTCCAAGTTTCTGTTACCTCAAAAGCACAGCTACAGAAAGTCTTATGAAAAGACTGATGAAAGCCATATATGAAAAACTTACAAGCAACAATATATTGCATGAGGAAAAAGTGAAAGCATTCCTACTAAAATCAAGAATGAGACAAATGTGTCCACTCTCACCACTCAGTGTGGTGCTCAAAATTATTTTGTCAAGCAATCATCCAAGAGGAAGGAAAACAATGCATTTGAATCTAAGAGTAAGAAGTGAAAATATCTGTCTTTGCATACAATATCATTTTACATAGAACTCGAAAACTCCACCAGATAACAAGTACAGCTGATTAATTCAGCAAAATTACACAATGTAAAATCCACAACTTTCATATATACCAATAATGAATGCACTCAGGAATAAATTAGGAAAACAATTCCATTCAATACTTAAATATCTAGGATAGTTGTTTTCTATTTAAATACTTAAATATCTAGGATTTAATCTAACCAAGCAAATGAATAACCCTGATAGCAAAAAATATGGAATTCTGAAGATAGAAACGGAAGAGCACATTAGAGAGAGCAAAGGTAACTCCTGTTCCAATGAAGGTAAAATTAATATCAATAAAAATGTCATAGTAATAAAAGTGATCAGTAGATTTGATCTGATTCCTTATCATAATATCAATAACATGATTTGGGGAACAAATCTTAAAATTCACAAAGAATCAGAATAGTCCCAGAATACTCAAAGCAACTCTGAGCAAAAAGAACAAAGAAGGAAACATTATAATCATGTATTCAAATTATACTACAAAAATATAACCAAAATGACACAGCAGTGGCACAAATAGAGGCATACACCAAATTCTTAGAACAGAAGACCTAGAAATACCTCCATGCA
This sequence comes from Petromus typicus, assembly GCA_004026965.1. Taxonomy (NCBI): domain Eukaryota; kingdom Metazoa; phylum Chordata; class Mammalia; order Rodentia; family Petromuridae; genus Petromus; species Petromus typicus. The sequence goes on along the minus strand of PVIR01003006.1, from coordinate 68,356 downwards.
TCTTCAACCATCTGAATTTTGGCAAATGGATAAAAAACATACAATGGAGAAAAAAATTGTCTTTTTAACAAATAGGGCTGAGAAAACTGGTTATCTACAGGCAGCAGTTGGAAACTAGATCCATATCTGTCACCCTTTCTGATGATCAAGTCAAAAATTCTGTAGATCAAAGAACTAACATAAAAATGAAAACATTGAAAGTATACAGGAAATCTCTGAAGTCATAAGTAAAGGATAGATGACATATTTCTAACAGGACAAGATATAATAACAAACAATATAAGTAATTATATTAAATTTAAATGCTTTTGCACAGCAAAGGAAATAAGAAACAGCCTCTAGAACAGAAAAATAGTTCGTTAGCTATCTACTGATAGAAGACTACATAAAGAACTCAAAAAACTTAACTTCTAATAATCAAATGAGTAATTAAAAGTGATCAAATGAACTGAGTAGACACTTCTCAAAAGAACAAATCGCTAATAAGTACATAAAAATATTCTGAATATATTTAATAATTAAGGAAATACAAATAAAAAACACTTCAATATTCCATTTCTCCCATTAGAGTATCTTTCAAAAGATACACACAGATATGCACACACACACACACACACACACACACACACACACACACACACACAGCAAATTCTAGCAAAGATGTGAGAGGGAAATGAATAGTTCTTTTTTTGTTAATGGAAATGTAAATTATGGAATAGTGCAACTATGTACAGCCATTATGGAAATCAGAATGGAGAGCCTCAAAAAACTAAGAATAGAAATTCTATTGAACTTAACTATACCTTAGTGTATATTTTCAAAAAATTTAAAATGTCATACTATGGAAATACATGTGTAAATTAGATGTATTTTTGCCGGCATTCACAATAATTAAACTCTGGGAATAATTTAGATGCTCATCAACAGATGAATGAATGAAGAATATGTTATAAATTTCCACAATGGAATATTATTAAATTTTGTCGTTTCCAAGAAAATGGATAGGGCTTGAGACAATGATATTAACTGAAGTATTCAGAAAAAATTAAATATTAAATGACTTCTCTTATATGAGAAACACAAAATAGTTAAAAAAGGAAAATAAAAGACGGAAGAAAATATGGAATATAACAGATAATTTGGAGATCGAGAATGAAATCAGGGAAGGGTGGCAGGTAGGAGAAGGTGAAGGGATCAAAAACTCTATATACACGCATGTGTGTGTGTGTGTGTGTGTGTGTGTGTGTGTGTGTAATACAGACTTCAAGAAAAGAAAAACTTCTATAAATATTTTAATACTAAATTTACTGAAGCTTCATGAGATTAATACAAGTTACTTTTGGCCTTTACAGTTACAAAAGGGTGATCAAGGGCCAGGAATTTAGCTTAGTGGTTCCAGTAATTGCTTTGCAAGCACAAGGCCCAAATTCTATCCTGGGTGTGGTGGCTCATGCCTGTAATCCCAGCACTCAGGAGGCAGCAACAGGAAGATTGCTGTAGTTCAAGGCTTCCCTGGGCTACATAGTGAGCTCAGGGCCAGCCTGAACTATAAAGTGAGACTCTGTCTCAAAAAAAAAAAAAAAATAAAATAAAAAAGGTGGTCAAAGTGTTGACCATCCACTCGCAGACACTTATTAGTGTGGTGAACTACCTTGGTCACTGAGATTGCTGCAATGCATTTTCAGTTTCTTCTCTAGGGGCCAGAAATATAATAGACTCTGTGATATGTAACATCCTCACAAGTCGCCCAAATGAGAGTAACATCATCTGTTGAAAAAACATTGCATTACTTTTCTGGAAGTGAGCATATTTTGGGGGCAGAATTTCTATCTATATATTAATGAAGGAAAATGAGAGATGCAAGGGAGGAGGAAGATGGGAAGGGCATTAAAAAATAACGAAGAAAAGTCACATACATGGACCAATTATCCATGATGAATGGAATTATTACATACTACAAACATGTACTAATAAAAGTAGAGAACCAAACAAAAGAAATAAGCATGACCTTTATACAGGAAAAGAGAGTGTATTAAGGACCAAAATGTATAATAGATTTTGTGAAAAAGAGGAAACTATTTAAATGGGAAGGGAAGTGAGAAAAGAAAGAAGGGAAAAGAAATTAAAAGAGAAGAGAAGAAAGAAAGGAAATAAACTTCTGTAAATGAGAAGAAGGAGAAGGATTGAAGGGAGAACAAAGGAATGGCAAAAAAGGAATCAAGTTTTATCATGTACAGGTACAAATTCACTATGATTAATGTGATCATTATGCATTCTTAAAATGTACCAATAAACTTAATTAATTAAACAAGTAAAAACCACCTGAAAATAAATGAATTCAGTAGTTTAATTAAACTGTATTGACAGATTGGAAGAATCAATACTTTATAAAGTCAGTTGTCTTCAAACTAATGTGATAACAAATTCCAGGCTAATTTTTTCAGAACAATTATATGACCTAAATCAGGAGGTAGAGCTTATTTGCCTTTCTGGGCCTTGATTTTCCACAGATAGGAATCCAGCTCCTAGCCTTCTAGCACATAGCCATTTACTTTGCCACACTGGGCCAGTCTTGATGTGGTTCAGGTAGTAAAAAGAGTATGTTGTCCTCAACAAAATAACAATGAGATTCCACACAATCCTGTTTTTTAAGAAAAATCGATGCTAGTTCTGGTACCCAGGGGACAAACATCTTAAATTGATTACAAAATTTGTGGAAACTGGGCATTAAGCCCCAACATTGTTCCCCCAGCTTCTTGGACAGCTGAGGAGAGAGAATTAGTGGAGCCCATGTTTATAAGACCAGCTTGGATGGCATTGCAAGATCTCACTCCAAAAAGAAGTGTGGAAATAGGAAGCACCAATAATACTTGAGATATTCTTAAAGAAGAACAACGTGGAGATACTTGTTCTCCCAAGTGTTTAGACTTATGACAAAGTCATTTGTGGCAGTTAGGGTGGAGTGCCACTTAATTGGCTTTGAGATCCACCCATGGAGTTGGTGGAGTGCACATCAGGGTGAGTCTGAGTGGGTCATGAATGTGTGGCCTTCAAGTTTGCCTGGTCCTTCACTACTTCCTCCCCGACACTGCTTCCCTGCTTGACTTTCCTGTTGCCATGAATTACACAGCTTTGCTCTGCCATGCCCTTCCACCATGAGTTTTCTTCCTTGTTGACTGTATGCTGAGTTTTCTGACACTATGAATTAAACCTTTCCTCCCTTCAGTTGCGGTTGCTAGGTATTGTGTTTCAGTGATGAAAAAGTCAATATTTCAAAGTACTTAATGTAACATGGAATTTATAATGAATATTTTCCAACCAATTGAAAAGAAAAATAGAAACTCCATGGCTGGAGACGTAGCTCAGTGTCAAAGTGCTTGCCTAGGATCTTTGAATACTTGAGTTCAGTCTCCAACATTGCAAATAAAAAAATGGTTCAGAAGTAGACTCATACACGTATAAGCAAAAAATGGAAAATGGGAAAGGGAAAGAATGGGTTTTTTTCAGTATATAGTGTTAAGTTAATGAGTTATCCATAAATTTCACCTTGATTTCAGAAAATCAACACACATACACTGTTACTGAATTTAAAAACAAAAAGGAAAGATAAACTATAAAATATAATAGAAAATAATAGTATAAATAAGCACCAACAACTAAGCAATTACTCCACTAGAACTTCTAGAAGAGATTGCTGCATAAGAGAAACATCTAGCAAAAGTGCATAATATAAAATATTAAACATCAATAACTCCTTTCTATTAAAGCCATATTGTTGAAAAAGTTGTCTCCTTTTGAAAAATATTGTATTAGTTAGATTTTTATTGTTGTGATTAGAAAAATGAAGATAGGAGGCTTTTCAGATGGTTGGATAAAGCAGCCATGTTGGAGTTACTCAGAGAAAATCAGTTAAAAACATAGGTAATTGTAAAAAAGGGTGGAATATACACTCAGATGTCAAAATCAGAAATAAAAACTTGTAGAGCAAACAAAGCATAGGCAGTGAAATGTCTCAGCCCACAGACCTGCCAATGGCATTGTCACAAGCACATAAAATATAGAACGAGAATTGCCTTCTGAGCTGTTTCCAAAACAACTGCAAAAGTGTGGCAAACTCAACACACACAGGATAGATGTGGGATATAAAGCCTCTCACAAGTTTGGACTGTTGCAAGCAAAAGATGCTGCAGAATGGCAAGAATTCCACAGCCATACACCTTGGTGGGTGACCAGGAAGCTGCTCTCTTCCAGCAAAAGGAAGGAAAAGGCTCACATCCATGAAATCAAGAATGAAAAGGAGGAAATCATCACAGATCCAACAGAATTTCAGAGGATAATAAACACCTACTTTGAAAATTTGTACTTAATTAAAATGGAAAACAAAGAAGAAATGGATAGATTCCTAGACACATATGAACATCCAAAATTGAATAAAGATATGAAAATGATAAACACTCCAATATCAATTAGTGAAATTGAAAATCTAATTAAAAACCTCCAACAAGGAAAGTCTTTGTCCTGATGGCTTTATTGCTGAATTATACAAGATATTTAGAGAAGAGTTAGTGCTATTAATTCTCAAACTCTTTGATTAAATCAAAAGGGAAGCAATTTTCCAAATTTAATTCCTGGAAGGAACCATCACCATGATTCCAAAAGCAGGAGAGACCCAACCAAAAAATAAAACTATAGTCCAATCTCCTTAATGAATACTGATGCAAATTACCTCAAGAAGATACTGGAAAACAGAATACAGAGAATTGTCAAGAAGATCACACATCCTGACCAAGCTGGATTCATCCCAAAAATACAAGAATAGTGTGACATACACAAAGCATTAAATATAATACACTATATTAACAGACTCAAGGACAAAAACCACATGGTCAACTCAGTAGATGCAAAATCCAACACCCATTCACAATTAAAACCCTAGAAATAATTGGAATAAATGCTTTTAATTTCAACCTGATGAAGCTATTGATGAGAAACCAACAGCCAGCATCACACACTAAGATCAGGAATAAGACAAGGATGTGCACTCTCACCGTGCCTATTCAATATACTCCTGGAAACATTAGCCACAGTAACTAGACAAGAGAAAGAAATAAAATAAATAAGGATAGGAATGGAAGAAGTTAAACTCATTATTTGCAGATGACATGATTCTCTAAACAGGAGATCTTAAAAACTAAGCAAAAAGACCGCTAGACTTAATCACCACATTTAGTAGCACAGTTGGATGCAAAGTCAAAATTCAAAAATCAATGGTCTTTGTATACATAGACAAAGGACTCAATAATAGAGAAATTGAGGAATCAATTTGTTTCACAAAGCCATTCAAAAAATGAAATATCTAGAAATAAATTTAACAAAGGAGATAAAAGACTTCTATTCTGAATACTACAGCTTGTAAAAAAGGAAGCTTGGGCTTGGGATTTAGCTCAGTGGTTCCAGTGCCTGTCTTGCAAGTGCAAGGGCTTGGGTTCAATCCCCTGGTAACTACATAACAATACTGGGCATGGAAACTCACGCCCAGCAGCAATCAGTACCACATACCACAGTGCTGGGCGTGGTGGCTCACACCTATAATCCCAGCACTCAGGAGGCAGAGGCAGGAGGATTGCTGTGATGTGAGTTTGAGGCTGAGCTCAGGGCCAGCCTGAACTACAAAGCAAGACCCTGTCTCAAAGAAGAAGAAGAAGAAGAAGAAGAAGAAGAAGAAGAAGAAGAAGAAGAAGAAGAAGAAGCAGCAGCTTGAAGATATCAGAAATACATCCCTTCTTCCTGGGTAGGAAGAACCAATATTGTCAAAATGGCCATACTCTCAAAACTGCTATAAAGATTCAATGCAATCCTGATTGATATTCCAGCAGCATATTGCACAGAGCTAGAGGAAATAATAATAATAATAATAATAATAAATCATCTGAAACCAGAAGAGATCTAAAGTATCAAAAGCAATTCTAGGCAACAAGGACATGACAAGGAGCATCACAATTCCCAACTTGAAACTATACTACAAAGCCACTGTGATAAAAACAGTGTGGTATTGGCAAAGAAAAAAAACCCTAAGATCAGTGGAATAGACTACACAATGCAGAAAAATCTGCAGACATACTAAGCCACAGTGTCTTTAACAAAGAAGCCAAACATCCTCAATAGAAAGAAAATAGTCTTCTTACTAAATGGTGCTGGAAAAACTAGTTTTTCACCTATCAAAGATTAAAGCTAGATACATGTCTTTCATCATGCACCAAACTAAAATCAAAGTGGATTAGAAGCCTAACTATTTAAACAAAAACACTAAACTTGATAGAAGACAGATTAAGTAAAACCCTTGGAGACACTAGCAAGGAAAAGGCTTTATAAACAAAACCTCAGAGCATGGGATCTAGAAGAAAGAATAAACAATTGGGATGTCATCTTATTAAAAGTCTTCTGCACAGCAAGAAAAATACCAATAGATTGAAAGGACAGCATACAAATTGGGAAAAAAAATTTACCAGCTGCTTCTCAGGCAGAAAACTACTACCTAGAATATATAAAGAACTAAAAAACCCTAGCCCTCCCCCATTCAAAGACCTAGTTCAAAAATGGGCCTCTGAAATGAGCAGACATTTTTCAGATAAATAAATAAAGACAGCAAAGTCATATATAAAGAAATGTTCAACATCATTGGTTATTGGAGAAATGCAGATGGAAACAATACTGAGATTTCATCTCACTCCTCAAAGAATGTCATCTTTCAAGGAGTAAACCAACAACAAATGCTGGTGGGACTATAAGGAGAAAGGAACCCTCCTCCACTTTTGGTGGGAATGTAGATTGATGCAACCACTGTGGAGATTAGTGTGGAGATTCCTCAAAAAACTAGATAAAAACAAACAACAACAACAACAACAAAAAAAACCCCAAAAAACTAGGATTAGTTTGACCCTGATATTTCTGAGTTAGGTATTTATATGAAAATTAAAACTACTATATCCCAATGACAACTGTGCACCCATGATTATAGCAGTTCAGTTTGTGATAGGTGAACCTTAGAAACATCACAAAGTCCATCAACAGGAGACTGGATAAAGCAGTTTTTTTTGTTTTTGTTTTGTGTGTGTGTGTGTGTGTGTGTGTGTGTGTGTACGTGTGTGTGCAGTGAAGTATTACTGAGCCAGAAAGAATGAAAAACTAAGTCATTTACACTTAAATGGTTATACTTTGAGGACATAATCTAAATGAATTAAATAGGACATAGATGTATAAATACTGTATTTTCTCTCTAGTATGAGAAACTGAAGGTGTAAATGAATGACAAAGTGTATGATAGGCATTGTGAAATAGGAAGTAAATATCCAAAGGGAATAAAAGAGGTAGGGAAAAGTAAAGAAAGGAGAGAAAAAATTTGATGGTAAAAACAAAAATAAATGATAACAAAGTCCAGGTTTATAGGGGTGTGGTGGGTTGTAAGAGGGAAGGGGACTGGGAAAAAGTGAGAATCAAGAAATGTGTCATGTACAGGTGCAAATTCTTAATGTTGGATGTGACCATAATGTATATATAATATGTACCAAAAACTCAATTTAAATAACTAAAAATAAAGGAAGAAATTTTAAAAAATAAAATCAAAAGATGAAAATAATATTTCATGCAACAGAACCTTGGGAATAAGCAAGGGCAGTTATTCTATGTGTGGACAAGGTAAACTTTAAGCCAAGGACTGATCAAGAGAGAAAACATCGTCACTATGTACTTGTTAAGGTAAAACACCAATAGAATCTAATAACAATCCTGTGTGTGTGTGTGTGTGTGTGTGTGTGTGTGTGTGTGTGTGTGTGAATACCAAATACTGCTGCACCTAATTATATAAAACAAATATTAACAGATTCAAAAAATGAAGCAAACAGTAATGTATTTGTAATAGAAGATCTCGTACCCCACTGTCACAAGAAACAGGTCAACTAGACAAAAAATGAACAAAGAAATATCAGCACTGAAGCACACTTGTAAACAAACAGACTTAGTAGATGATTACAAAATGTTCTGCCACAGAGAAGCAGAATATAGTTTCTTCTCAAGTGTTCATAGGATATTCTCCAAAATAGATAATATGCTAGCACTATTACATAGAACTTATTTAAGTAAATGCAAATGTACTCAAATATCCCATGCATATTATTATACCATAGTGAAGTGAAATTTGAAATCAATGATAAAAGAAACCACAAAAACTACATAAATATAGGGAAATTAAATAACATGCTCCTGAAAAACCAACAGGTAACAAATTAAATTAAAGAATAAATTAGACATTTTTTACAATTTAATGATGATTCTAATCCAACATACTGGAATATATGGGATGCAATAAAAGTAATCCTAAGAGGAAAATTTATAGTAGTGAACTCAAACATTAGGAAAATACAGCATCTCAAATAAACAACCTAAGATTCAACCTGACATTTGTAGAAAAGGAAGAGCAAGTCAATTCTAAAATTCATGCAAGGGAGGAAATTATAAAATTTAGAAGTATTAATGCAATTTAGACTAAGGCAATGATACAAAGAATCAATGAATCAAAGAGTTGGGAAATCAGTCCGGGTTGGAAATTGTTTTCCTTTAAGGTTTGAAACACTTCACTCCAGACTCTTCTTGCACTGAGTGTTTGGATTGAAAAGTGTGCTGTGATCCTGATGGACTTCCCCTTGTAGGTGAATTTTTTCTTCTCTCTAGATGCTTTCAGTATTTCATTCTTTATTTTCATATCTGGAACTTTTATAATTATATGACTAGGTGTAGGTTTTTGTATATTTTGGCCCTATGGAGTTCTGTAAGCTTTGTGAGTCTGGATGTCTAATTCTCTTTTTTTGTCTGTGAAGTTTTCTGCTATTTGTGTGAACAATTTTTTTTATGTCTTTTCTATTGTCTCCTGCTTCCTCAGTGACTCCAATCAAACTTATGTTACTCTTCTTTGAATCATCTAGGAGCTGTTGAATAGATTTCTCATGATCTTTTGCCATTTTCCATAAATTATGTCTTTCCTGTTCATTGGCTGTGGTTGTGTCCTCTAGATCTGAGATTCAGTCTTCTGCAGTGTTTATTCTACTGTGCAAACTTTCATTTTATTTTTTGCTTGCCTGGGCTTCTATTTGTAGCTGTTTAAGAAGTTCCATTGCCTTTTCTGTCTCAGATTTTATCATATCCTTGATTTCTTCTTTAACTTTGTTAATCATGCCATTTACTACGTATAGTATCTCTGTTTTCATCTCAGGAGCCAAATATCTGCAGAGGGGGTACCACCTTTAACGAATGGTGCTGGAAAAACTGGATTGTTACCTGCCAATGTCTATGCAGCTACACCTAGTAAAGCTACACCTTGCTCTTTCACCATGTATTAAAATAAAGTCAAAGTGGATTAGGGACCTAAATATTAAAACAGACACACTAAACCTGCTACAAAACAGGTTAGGTAAAAACTATTGAAGACATTGGTTTAGGAAAAAATTTTTATGAACAAATCCTTCATAGCATGAGAACTGGTAGAAGAAATCAATAAATGGGATCTCATCCTATTGAGAGGTTTCTGCATAGCAAAAAATAACCACCAGCAAAGAGAAAAGGCAACCAACAATATGGGAAAGAATCTTTACCAGACCTTTCTCAGACCTTTCTCTAGTTACTATCTAGAATATATAAGGGTCTCAAAAAAATCAATCTACCCAAAGTTAAAGATCCAATTCAGAAATGGGCATCTGAAATGAATAGGCACTTTTCAAAGGAAGAAATAAAAGCAGATAAGAAGCACATGAAGAAATGTTTAACATCACTAGTCATTCGAGAGTTGCAAATGAAAACAACATTAAATTTTCATCACACTCCACAAAGAATGGCTGCTATCTCAGAATTAGCCATCAACAAATGTTGGCGAGTCTGCGGAAAAAAAGGAACCTTCTCCACTGTTGGGAAGAATGTAGACTCGTACAACTCCTGTGGAGATCAGTTTGGAGATTCCTCAAAAAACTACAATTAGAGGTACCATTTGATCCTGCTATTCCTCTGATAGGTATATTCACAAAAGAATTAAAAGATTCATATCACAGTAACATATGTGCACCCATGATATAGCAGCTCAGTTTGTTATTGCTAAATCTTGGAAACAACCCAAATGTCCATCAACTGGAGACTGGATAAAAAAGCTGTGGTTCTTAAACATAATGGAGTATTACTCTGCCATAAAAAATGATAAGTTTGAATCATTTATACCTAAAAGGACGTACTTTGAGGACATCCTCATAAGTGAAAAAAATAGGTGACAGGTGTGTAAATATAGCATCTTTTCTCTGGTATGAGAAAATAAAGATGTAAATGAGTTCTAGAATGTATGTGATATATTGTGAAATAAAAAACACTCAAAATGAAATGGGGTAAAGGGGGAAAATAATGAGTTTATAATAAAAAAGAAAGGAAACAAGTTTATGTATATGGGGGTGGGGGTGGTAGGGTGGGTAGGGCTATGGGAAAAAATGAGAATTAAGTTGTGACATATACCGGTACAAATTCTCATTGTTGAGTGCAATCATGATGTGTATACGTAATATACTAATGAAGATTTCAATTAAAAAAAGAATTAAAATGGTGAAATCACAACAGATATGGCAGAAATCCAGAACATCAATACCTAGTTCAAGAACATGTGCTCTAATAATACTGAACACTGAAGAAATGAAAAAATTCTTACATATATATGAATTATCAAAGCTGGATGAAGAAGATAAATTCTAAATAACAAAATATCAGTCAATGCAATAGAAGATATGTGTAACTAAAAATCTATGAACAGAAAATATCCCAGATCCTGATGGATTTACAGTTGAATTCTCCAAGAGATTTAGACCATAATTAATACCACTATTCCTCAAACTTTTTAATGACTTTAAAGGTAATAAACTCCCAAAGTCACTCCTGGAAGCAAGAATTAACCTGATATGAAGAAACAAACAAACAAACAAACAAAAACAAAAAACAAACAAAAAAAAAACCAGAGAAAGATCCAACCAAAAAGGAAAACTACATGTCAATCTCTCTCATGAACTTAGGAGGAAAAATCCTTAAGCACATACTGACTAACAGAATATAGCAAGTTATTAGGAAGATTATACACTCTGGCCAAGTAGGATTTATCTCAGAGATGCAAAGATTGTTCAACACGTGCAAATCAATATATATAATACTCCATGATAAGAAAACCAAGGACAAAAATCACATGATCATCTTAAAAGACAGAGAAAAAGCATTTAACAAAGTCCAGCAAAATTCATCACAAAATTATATAGAAAATAATAACAGACTGTCTTTACCTCAATCTGATAAAAGCCAATTGTGACAAACCAATAGCCAACATCATACTTGACATACACGACAAAACCTGAAGATATTCTCTGAAATCAAGAACTAGAGAAGAACATCCACTATCACTACTTTTTCAACATAGTTCTGGAAACATTAGCCAGAGCCATTAGACAAGAGAAGGAAATTAAAAAAATAAAGATAACAAACAAAGTTAAATGATAATTTTCAGATGACATGATACTTTACAGAGAAGACTCCAAAAATTCCACTGAAATACTTCTAAATTTAACCATCAAATTCTGTACTGTACCTGCATACAAAGTCAACAATCAAAAATCAGTAGAATTCTTATATGTAAATAATAAAGTTGCTGAAAGTGGAATTAGGAAAATTGTGCCTTTCTAATAGTACTAAAATACTTAATGCATAGGAATCAATCTAACAAAGGAAGTAAAAGATCTTTATGTCAAAAGTGAAAAACTCTGAAAAGAGAGATAGAAGAAGATATCAGACAACAAAAATAGATTCCTTACTCCTGGATAGGAAGAACGAACCTAGTAAATTTACCATATTCCAAAAATTGAAACACAAAACTAAAAGCAATCTCAATCAAAATGCCAATAGCATACCACAGAACCAGAGAAAACATTCCTGAAATTCATTAGGAGTCAGAAAAGGCCCAGAGCAGCAAAAACAATTCCAGGCAGCACAGGCAAGGCAGAAGAAATCACAGTCCCTGGTTTGAAATTGTCCTGCAGAGCTAGTGTGATAACAACTTCACGGTATTGGTTAAAAAAAAAAGCAGACCCACAAATCAGTGTAACAGATCAGAAAATGCAGAAGCAATTCCAAAAACACATAGCTACTTTATCTTTGACAAGGAGGCCAAACACCTCCAATGGAAGCAAGATAGCCTTTCTAATAAAGAGTCTTGGAAAACTGAGTTTCTAAGTATTAAAGATCAAAATTAAACCACGGCCTCTAAAACATGCATTAAACTCAAATTAAAATTGATCAAAGTCTTAACAATTGAAACACAGCCAATAGATTTGATAGAAGAGAGAATAAGTAGAACTTGAGGACATTGGCATGGGCAAAGACTTTATGAACAAAATCTCACAGAAAATATTACAAGGAATCAGTATCTGGGATCTCATCTTATTAAAAAGCTTTTGCACAGCTAAAGAAATCATCCACAGAGTGAAGAGACAGCCAAGAGAGTGGGAAAATTTTTTGCCAAGTATTCCTGAGATGAAGGATTGATATAAGAACATAAACAACTAAAAAACCCAGTCCACGAATAACTATCTCAGATCATACTTGTCAGATGAATAAGTATACATGGCAAATAAATATATGAAAAAATGTTCAATATCACTGGTTATTTGAGTTATGTAAATTAAAAACAATGTTGAGATTCCATATCACTCCAGAAAGAATTGCTATTATCAAGAAATTAACCTATAACAAATTCTGGCAGGGTTGTGGGATAAAAGACAATTTTCACTCTTTGGGGGATTGTAGACTTATGAAACCATTATGGAAATCAGTGGACAAATTACTCAATGTCCTAGGACATGAGCTTCCATTTGAGCCAGCTATCCTTCTTCTTAGTATCTTTCAAGAAAAATTAGAAACAATACCACAGGGCCGGGGAGTTAGCTCAGTGGTTCCGGCGCCTGTCTTGCAAGTGCAAGGACCCGGGTTCGATCCCCGGTAACCACATACTGTACTGGGTGTGGAGACTCAGGCCCAGCAGCAACCAGTACCACATACCACAGTGCCTGGCGTGGTGGCTCACGCCTGTAATCCCAACACTTGGGAGACAGAGGCACGAGGATTGCTGTAATGTGAGTTGGAGGCTGAGCTCAGGGCCAGACTGGATCACAAAGCGAGACCTTGTCTCAAAAAAAAAAAAAAAAAGAAAGAAATATAATACCACAGTGGTATATGCACACCTATATTTTTAATGCAGCATAGTTTTACTTCAATCTTTAAATCAGCCCAAATGTCCATCTACCAATGAACAGATAAAGAATACGCATTTTTACACAGAGGAGTACTACTTAGCCATAAAGAAGGATACATTTGAGATTTTTTTTTTTTTTAAGTAAATGGTTACACGTAGATAATTTTCAGGGCTGGGGATTTAAGAGATAAATTGGACAAGCATGAGTATGTATGGCAACATTTCTCTGGTGTGAGAAACTGAAAGTTTTAAAACATCACCAAAATATATAACAGAAAATATGAAACTCAAAGAAAATTTCAGATGGGATGGGAGATTACGGAAGGAGTAGAGGGAATGGAAGAAAATGAACAGAGAAAAATAAAAAAGAAAGTAAAATAGGAATAAATTTTTTACAAATGGGGAGAATGTTTGAAGGAAGGGGAGGAGAATGGGAAAATTAATTAAGATACATCATCTATAGGTACCATTTTAATATGATGAATGTGATCATTATGTATATTTAAGTTGCACTAATAAACTTAATTAATAACAAAAATAAATTAAAAACAGAAAAACAACTTAAAGACAAAAATGTTTGTTTTGACTCATTGTTTGCAGGTTTAAGTTCTTGATTAGCTGGGTTCATCTCCTTTAGGCTGTGATGAGGGAAAGTCATGATGGTGGAAGGGTGTGATGGAGGAAAGTTGCTCAGTTCATGGTAGCCAGGTAGCAGAGAGAGGACAAAGGTGGGAGAGGGAGAGGGAGGGAGGAAGTGAGTCAAGGAGAGAGAGGAGAGGAGAGAGAGAGGAGAGGAGAGAGAGAGAGAGACAGAGACAGAGACAGACAGAGACAGAGAGACAGAGAGAGGAACAAAGAGAGAGACAGTGAGACGGAGAGAGATAGAGAGAGTGAGAGAGACAGATACAGAGAGACAGAGAGAGTGAGAGAGGAGACAGGCAGGCAGGTGGGCAGACATACAGAGAAAGGTGTTCAGCATGAGATATTGTGCTGTGTGCCCTGACAATATTCTCTCAAATTTAAGGTATAGAGTTGTAGGTTTTTTCCAACAGGAAGTAGTGTGACAACAGGGCCCACATTCAAGACTGTGGTGCTTGCCGTGGAACAGATTTATCAGTGAGTATTTGTAAGCTCCAATCTCTTTGGATTTTATTTCAAATGTTGCTATGATAGGAGAAGGAAGTTTAAGATATGACATTACTCCTTCTACAAAAGAATATTGTATTTTCAGAGTATTTTTCAAATCCCTAGAAGAGAGCTATCGCAGTATATCCTTCTCTTTGTGAAGGTGTAACAACAGAAATTTGGAAAGAGTTTTTAGAAGATTTTTTTTTTACCTTATTCTAATTTTGCATTCGCCTTGGTCTCTAGAAGAGCAGTTGTCATTATGATAATTACATTTGATTGCAGGACAGAAACTGAAAATTATGCCATTCTCTGATGCGGTATTCAAAACAGTCCCAAAAGTTTGATACTCAAACATCAGTGAATGAGTTATTCATTTAAAAAAAAAAAGATTTTCTATCTCCTACACTTAGAAGATAGAGACAGTGATTAGTTTTCTGTTTCCCATACCATTACACATGCATGCTGCTCATATCCTCTCTTCATCCCTCTTTCATTCCATATACAACTTATAAAACCGTTAAGAACCTGTCTCATATGAATTCCTGGAACACAGTGGAAACTGGACATTTGCTTTTCTTATCTTTTCCCTTCTGTAAAGGGAAACAATTTGCACCTCACATGCCCAGTAATTGCGGACGTTGTACAAGAAAAGAAAGTGAAAATTGATATTCTTTTAGGGGTCTCCTCCTGAGAAATGGTTTAAGGCTTTTGATTTGAAAAAATGTATGAACATTATTCTGAATCTCCATAAGTTGTTCTTCTAGATAATGATGCATTCTCATCATTATTTTAAATTGGACTCTCTACTTCAGAATTCTACCCTTACCTCTCCACCATCTCACTGCTAATATTCATTCTGCCAGTACAGGATAAATCTTCTAAACTTTATTTTCCTATTCTTCTGCTTTGAACTCTTCAGTATTTTACCGTTCTTCTGCATAATAAGGTTTGAACTCCTTAACTTTGCTTTCAAATACCTTGGGCTTTGAACTAAATCTCCACCTGCACTCCAAACCTCCCTCTCCCTCAGCGATGACCCTCCAAATACACTGAGGCCTGTACTCTGTAGAGGCCTTATTAAAGCGAGTGCATGTTATAAAGAAATCATAATGTTCATTTCCAACATAAATAATAATTAAATATATATCTTTTGAAGAAGCTCCATAAAAACCAAGAATATAGTTTTATATTTTATAGTAATATGAAGCTTTATATTTTAGTAATTTGAATGTATTGGTACATTTTACAAATAAATTATGATAATGTTCCTCACTGGGAGTTTGTACCTGTACAAGTGCACCCAATTTTATAGCAGCTCAAGTTGTAATAGCTGCATCTTGGAAATAGCTCAAATGCCCATCAATTGGAAACTGGATAAAGATGCGCTTTTAAAAAATAAATAGAGTATTGCTCAGCCATGAAGAATGATGAATTAGAGATATTTATAACTGAATGATTGCACTTTGAGGCCATACTCATAAGTGAAATAAATAGGACATAGATGTGTGAATACTGTATCATTTCTCTGGTGTGAGAAACTGAAAGTGTAAATGAGGTCCAGAATATACGAGAAATATTGTGAAATAGGATGAAAATGTTCAAAGGGAGATGGCAACTGGATGGTGGCAGGGAAAAGCAAAGAAAGGAAAGAAATAATTTGATGGGAATAGTAAAAAATGAAGATTTATTTTTTATAATTTCAAAAGAAATGAATCCAATTTCCTTTCTATTCTCATGGCCTGGACACCATCTACATGCTAACAACTCCTGTTTTTTAAATCTGTAGCCTATCTTTTCTCATGAGTTCTAGAATCATATATCTACTAGGCATCCTTATTTGAACTCAATGTCCACTTTAACTGCACACAACCAAAGTATTGCTGTGCAAAATCTCATACTTCCTCTTGTCTTCTCCGTGTTAGTAAACACTACTGAATTACAATGGCTTAGGGTGGATTTTCAGTCATTCATACGTTCACTCTATCCTTCATGTGCTTGTATCAGCAACTTTGTCAAAAATTTCTTTAAAATGCATTTTGGTTTCAATTACTTTTCTCTACATCTATTCTTATTTTCTTTTCCAAAGACTATTGCTTTTCATCTAAACTACAACAAAAACATTCTAGTGTTCCTGTGTGTTTGGTTTGAATCAGACCTCCTTCCTCCACACACAGAAATTGCATGAAGATTCAGGTAGAACATATCAAGAAAAGAGGCCAAGGAAAATCATTCAAATAAATCCTCTTTACTTTCATTCTTATCTTAGAGTTTTAGCCTCCAGATTATAGAGAAAATCAGTTTCCACTGTTTAGGCTGCCAATTCTGTAGCACTTTGATTCTGGCAGCCTTTCCAAACTAAAACATTGCCTGTAGGTTTGCTGTTGCTGTATAATACATAAGCACAAACTCAATAGTTCAAATTAACATATATTTATTAACTTCCAGATCTGTAGATCAGAAGTCTGACATGTTCTGACTACATTTTCTGTTCCTGGTATCATCAAAACATGAAATCCTGATGTTGCTTAGACTGATTTTTCTGCAAGTCTGGTGGCCCTTAGAAAAATCAGTGTTATGTCAGTTCATGAACTCAATTTTTTTCTGTGACTCTGGTTGCAAAGTGAATTGGATGAGAACTGAATCAAACTCAATGATTAGGTGGAATGTCAACCTTAAGGGGGAATTTTCAAGCTTGTTTCTATTGTTGGTTGAGTTGAGTTCCTTATGAGTGTCAGATAGAGATCCTTATTTCCTTGCTGATTGTTAGCGAGGTTCCTCTCAGGTAAGAGAAGCCAACTCATGACTTCTCCAACTGCAGTTCATCAATGGTGCATAGCCCACTCTGTTCCAATAATGTGCTGGACATTTCTTCATCTCTTGCTTTTAAAGCTTCACCTAATTAGATCAGACCCCCACACATAGTCTTCCTATTTTAAGGTCAACAGATTTGGGACTTCAATACATGTTTAAACCCTTTTACATTAACTAGATTAGTACTCTATTGAATAAGTGCATCTACACCAAAGGTCAGCAATTATAGGAAGCTATCTTATAATTCTGCCTAGGACACATTGCTTTTATCTTGGCCTGTCCTCATCCATATGGCACAGTAGTCCGTTAAGAGATCTTTTCAAAATATAAATTAGATATCACTACAAATATTCCAAAAATTTCCTATTGCACTGGAAGTAAAACTATAAATTTCTCACTGCCTAAAATCAGATAGGGCATGATTTTTCTGTCACATTATCAACAAGTCTCATGTGCTATGATCTGAATTTGTGGGAACTGCTAATGTTAAGAACAATGCTTTTGGACAATTGTCCTTTTTCACACTCTTATCTCCCAGAGCTCCATCTTGTTTTCATCTGTAATTTTATATTAATGACTTAAATTCATAGATAAAGCCCCAATCTCACTTCTGAGTTCTCTACTCATATATTTTTGTCACACTAAGTTAGATGGTTAACTTAAAATATTCAAGAT
The DNA here is from genome assembly GCA_004026965.1 of Petromus typicus. Taxonomy (NCBI): domain Eukaryota; kingdom Metazoa; phylum Chordata; class Mammalia; order Rodentia; family Petromuridae; genus Petromus; species Petromus typicus. The sequence continues at coordinate 50,430 of PVIR01003006.1, read as the reverse complement.
AGAGCTCTATTCAAAAAACAACTTGTACTCATTAAAGAATTTGTGCTCTTCCACAAATACACACAGTTAATAATAAATTAATAATATTAATAAATAATATTATATTAATAAATAAATTATTATTAATGAATTAATATTAATACTAATAATAAATTAATACACTTACAGTAACTCAGGGCACAGGCTTCAGTGTTTCTTAGTTCTTTTTCTTTTAGCATACATACAATCCATCATCATCTTTTAAAAATTGTTCTAATTTTTAAAATTCAAACCTTTATTGGTACATTATATATACACATCATCATCACATTCAATATTGAGAATTTGTACCAGTATATTACACAACTTAATTCTCATTTTTTCCCATTCCTCTACCCACCCTACAACCCCTCATCCCTTATAAAAAGCTTTGTTTCTTTTTTTAATTGCCATCACATTATTTTCCTTTCATTATTTACCCCATACTCTATTTCTTTTAAAATATTTTCCATTTCACAATATCTATTATATACACTAGAACTCATTTATATCTCCATTTTCTCATACCAGAGAAAAGATACGATATATACACATCTGTGGCCTATTTATTTCACTTATGAGAATATCCTGAAGGTACATCCATTTGAGTATAAATGACTCAATCTTATCATTTTTTATGGCAGAGTGATAACCGCATTCTATAAAAGAACTACATCTTCTTTATCCAGTCTCCAGTCGATGGACATTTTGGTTGTTTCCAACATGTAGCAATCACAAACTGAGCTGCTATGGACATGGATGCACATATGTTGCTGTGAAATGAACCCTCTAATTCTTTTGTGCATATACCTAGCAGAGGAATGGCCAGGTCAAATGGGACCTCTAGTCCTAGTTTTTTGAGGAATCTCCACACTGATTTCCACAAGGGTTGTACGAGTCTACACTCCCACCAACAGTGAAGAAGGGTTCATGTTTCTCTGCAGCCTGTCCAAATTTTGTTTCTGGCTAATTCTGAAATAGCAGCCATTCTTTGTGGAGTGAGATGAAATCTGAGTGTTGTTTTCTTCTGCATCTCTCGAATGACCAGTGATGTTGAGCATTTCTCCATATGATTTTTAGCTGCTTTTACTTCTTCCTCTGAAAACTGATTGTTCATTTCAGATGCCCACTTTTGAATAAAGTCTTTAAAACTCAACCAAAAAACTGCTAGACTTAATTGCCAAATTTAGTAACGTATCTGCATACAAGGTCAATGCTCAAAAATTAATAGCCTTGGGCCAGGGATTTAGCTCAGTGGTTCTGGCACCTGCCTTGCATGTTGAAAGACCCGGGTTCAATCCCCAGTAACCACATACAACAATGCCAGGTGTGGAGACCCATGCCCAACAGCAAAGAGAACCACATACCGTAGTGCTGGGCCTGGTGGCTCATGCCTGTAATCCCAGCACTCAGGAGGCAGAGGCAGGAGGATTACTGTGAGTTCAAGGCTGAGTTCAGGGCCAGCCTGAACTACAAAGTGAGACCCTCTCTTTCTCTCTAAAAAAAATAATAATATCCTTTGTATACACAAACAACAGACTCATTGAGAAAGAAATTGTGAAGTCAATCCCTTTCACAATAGCATCCAAAAAAATATCTTGGAATAAATCTAACAAAGGAAGTAAAATTCCTCTACTCTGAAAACCACAGCACTTTGAAAAAGGAGATAGAAGAAGATATAAGACAATGGAAAGACATCCCTTACTCCTGCGTAGGAAGAACAAATATTTTCAAAATGGCTATACTCATACAGCTACTATACAGACTCATCATCGAGTCTTATCAGGGATAGTGTATATAAAATAATGATGCTCTTCCCAATTGACCCGGCCATCGCTCTGCTAGGTATATAGACAAAAGAATTAAAAGGTACATATGGGTGCCATATGTGCACCCGTGTTTCTACCAGTTCAGTTTGTGATTGCTACATGTTGGAAACAACCCAAGTGTCCATCAGCTGGAGACGATAAAAAAGCTGTGGTTCTTCTATAGAATGGAGTATTACTCTGCCATAAAAAATGATGTTTGAATCATTTCTACTTAAATGGATGTACCTTGAGTACATCCTAATAAGTGAAATAAATAGGTGACAGATGTGTAAATATAGCATCTTTTCCCTGGTATGAGAAAATAAAGATGTAAATGAGTTGTAGAATGCATGTTATATATTGTGAAATAGAAAATATTCAAAGTGAAATGCGGTGAAAAGGGAAAAATAATGAGATTATAACAAAAAAGAAAGAAATCAAAGTTTATGTATATAGGGGGTGGGGTGGTAGGGTAGGTAGGGCTATGGGAAAAAATGAGATTTAAGTTGTGTCATATACTGGTATAAATTCTCATTGTTGAGTGCAATTATAATGTGTATATGTAATGTACCAATAAAGATTTCAATTAAAAAATAATAATGCTTATTAAATTAAAAAATAACAATGATATAAATAATGATAATGATATAAAATAATGATAATAATTTTAAAAGAATAGTGATGGGCACTCACTTCTGTTTGTCTCCTTCCACCACTCTGATGTGGGCATAGTCTCTTCTTATACAGAGTGGTGCAACATTACTTTGACCCCTCTCCCTTCTTCCACTGTTATCCTCTTAAAACTTCCTCACACAAGAGTGAAAGGGTTTTCAAAATGCGTAAAACAGATCATTCTTTCTTCCTTTTGAGTTACCTAATGGCTTCTCCATGGTGCTAATAACAAAACCTGAATTACTTACTCTTGCTCCCTAAACCACCAGTGTTCCTTCTTTCTGCCCACTTCGCTAATGCTTTAGGTAAATATGCCAAACTTGTTCTCATTTTGTAGTTCTTGTATTTGTTCTTACTTTGGTCTAGATCCTCTCTTGTTTGCATTGCTTTTAGAGTTTTCATCCTCTCCCCCTGATTTTCACATGTAAAATAACCTAACTCTGCTCCCTATTCTTGCCCTCAATCACCATCATACCACTGTTATTTTTTTATTTTTACTTATCACTGTTTGAAAATATCTCATTTAGCTTTTTATGTTTTTTTCTTCCTACTAAATTTATGAGCTCCATCTGTTTCAAGACTATGTACCCAGCAGTTGAGAACAGTTCCTGGCATGGAAGTTAGTCAACAAGTGCTTATTGGCTAAATAAACAAATGAACAAAAAGCACTGAAGTGGACTGAAATGTACTCACATTTGCTTCAGGATGTGTTACATGGGCCTTTTTGAAACGTAAACCCATTGGTCTAATGAACCTTTCATATTTAGATGGTTTTCTTGTAAAGCCATCTCCAACAAAGCAGACTTTAGTAACCATCCTCTTCCATGCCTTCTTTTTTCTCTTTCCAGTTCGAATAACTTTTAATACTTCTGTTTCTCCCTGAGCACGAACTTTGGGCAGAGGAACTTCCCATTTTCCCGCTTTTTCTTTTCGTTTTTGTTTAATCATGTTGGAAAGTGCTTTTGCTCGAGACTGTCCCTCTCTGTCCAGCAGATAGGCAGGTACTGCTCCCTGCGGAGTCTTTTCATCATTCTTTTGTTTGGTATTTCTCTTTTCATGCATCTTGATAGTCTTCTTCATCTGTATTTTCTCAGCATGGCGCTGTTTATGGTAGAGCTTAGCCTTCAAGCCAATCATTTTTTTTACCTTCTTTGAACGTTCATGAGCCTCTCGACTTTCTTTCTTTCTCTTTTTCTCATGGTAATCCAAACGATACCCATACCGTTTACGGTGTAATTCAATATATTCATTTTGTGGCATGTTGACAGCTGCAGAGCTGCCGGAGGCTGCCCCTAACTTGAGATGAAAAGTTTCAACTTAGTTTTCCAGGTACACGAGTTCTCTCCAGCTTTCGTTGTCTTAACATTCTCTTTCCTGGACACTTAGAATTCTTGACATCATAATGGTCAAGTCTGAGACTTCTATTATATAAACTTTCTAAAGATTTTGGTAAATGATCGCATTTAAACCAAATCAGCTATTTACTTATTATCAGAAGCATGTGTAAGATATCTGCTCTCAAACAGAAATTCCAGTGAAGGGGCTGGTCCATCCTTTCTTCCTTCTTTCCTTCCTTCCTTCCTACCTTCCTTCCTTCCTTCCTTCCTTCCTGTTTTCCTTTCTTTCTTTATTTTTATTGAGATACAAGTGTTTAAACTCCAAGGACAGAGATTTAGCAGAGTAGTTCTGGCACCTGCCTAGCAAGTACAAGGTCCTGAGTTAGATCCCCAGTAACCACATTCTACAGTGCTGGGAGTGGTGGCTCAGACCTGTAATCCCAGCACTCGGGAGGCAGAGGCAGGAGGATTGCTGGGTCTAAGGCTAGCTTGGGCTATAAAGTGAGTTCAAGGCCAGCTTGAATACAAAGCAAGACATTGTCTCAAAAAACTTAAATGTAAAAAGGAATTTGAACTCCAAACCTTGTGCTTATCAGGCAGACATGGTGCCACTGAGCTACATCCCTGGTCCTGAAAGGGCTGTTTTATTGTAATGTTAAATATAAACGCATATTTTCAGTCTTTTGTTAATTGCTCTTTATTACTACATTTCTGCAATATAGAGTGATTATATTATTTGTATGGCATTGGTCAGTGTATATAACATATCAGTTCATTTTTTCTTTACTTCCCCTCCCCTCTTCTCCCTCTCCATTTTGTTTGTTTCTTTCCCATAGGTCAAAGACTATTTACTTATTTCCTGTTAACTATCTTTTGTTTTTCTCTTTTTTAAATTTTAGATTTTTCATGTAAGGGAAACCATATGATATTTAAACTTGTGTATCTGATTATTTCATTTAACATTGTAGTTTCAAAGTACATTTATTTTTCTACAATTGACTTAGGTTTATCATTCTTTCCAGCAGAGTTGTACTCCTCTGTATATGAATATCACATCTTCTTCATCCATTGAGGACATATAGTTAACTTCCAAGATTTTGCTATCCCCAATTGTGCTACTATAAACACGAATATGCATGTATCACCATTATATAATGTCTTTAACTCTTTGGGAAAGATTTCCAGAAAGGAAATAGCTGGGTTAAATTTAATTTCTAGTTTTAATATTCTGAAGGGATACTCATAACAATTTTGGTAATGGTTGTACTGGCTTACATTCCCACCATTTAAGTAGAAGGTTGTTTTTTACCCTGGAAACCTAAGTATTTGCTACTATTTAGAGTCTTGAACATAGATATTCTTTCTGGAGCAAGATGAACGCTCAGTGTTGGTTTAACTTCCACTTTTCTAATGGTCAGAGGTGATGAACATTTTTTCAAGTATTTGCCATTTGTTTTTCTTCTGACAAGTGTCTGAATTTCACTTGCCCATTTTCTGATTGCTTTTTTTTTTTTAATTTGGGGAAGGTCTCATTTCTTTGAGTCCATGTATTCTGGATGTTAGTCTTCTGTGAAATGAATACTTTTTTCTGTCTTAGTGGTTTTGTTTCTGATAAAAAAATTGATATTCAGAAACTAAGACTGAAGAGACAGTAAGATCACTGTAATATTAGAACAAAAATTTCTAGTTATTAGAAGCTATTTCCCATAGTCTTCTCAGAAGAATCATTAGTAGCTATGTTATTTAACATCCTTGTGATTTTACAAACAGAGCAAAACATGACAAGTATATTTGGCTATATGTTGCAAACAATGCCAATTAATAAAATTATATATGGGTCTTTCCCTCTTCCTACTGATAAATGAAGGTTTCCAGTTAACTATCTCCCATTAAAACACCTCCATTTTTGTGACTGGAAAAAAGTTGCAAGTAGTTATTCTAATCATGTACTGAAATGTAAAAGTTTGCTTTATAGAGGTAATACAGAAAATTATTTACCTATACACTAATAAAGAGTGTGTCATAATTTTGTGAAATCTTCAGGTTATTATCTAAAATACAAAGCAGATTTTGGTACTATTAGGAGGAAATAAGTTCAGGACACTGACTAATTTGTAGTTCTATTGTTAAATATTATATTTTTAAAACTTTTCGGGTTTAAGGATATTTTAGCTTTCTCAGAGGGTATTAATAGTATTAAGGCCATATAAATAGCAAGTTATGTCAGTTTTTATTTTCATGTAATAAAATTGATATTTCTCTTTTGGTGTACAGATGAATTTTCACACATGTATATAAGTGTGTGACACCTGGAATTTTCAGAATAAAACTTTTCTGTCACTCTTAAAATCTACATTTTTTCCCCTTTTAGTCATACCTTCTCCTCACTCTTAAACTCTGGAATCTATAATTTTTATCATTTAGAAACCTTATGCATATAAAATCACAAATGTATGACCCTTTGACATTGGTATATTTCCCCCAGCATAGTTGTTTTCAGATATAAGCTATACTTCCATTTGTTCATTAATCACTTCCACTTCGTGGGTGCACCACCGTGTGTCCAGCCACTACTCACACAAGTACACTGAGCTGTTTGCCAGCTTCTGATGACCACAAAGAGTCTTGCTATAATATCCCTATACAGAAATTTGTATGAATGTAAGTTTTTGTCTATAATAAATATCCACAAGCATTTGGATTTATATCTACCATTTTATTTTTAATTTTCTGTTTATATCATCTATTTTCTTCCTTCCTCCACTTCCCTGTTATTGCTGTTTTTTTCCTGTTACAAAAATTTCTAAAAATTCCATTTTGTTTTAGCTGTTAGGACTTTGACTATGTATCTTTGTATATATTTTAGTAGTTGATTTAAAAACTATGAAGTACACACTTATTGCCTAGTCTACTTCAAGGAAATACTTTACTATTTCAGTGCAATTTAGAAAACTTACGACCACATATATCCTTTTATTCCTTCCTCTGTCACAGTCATATATGCATGTACATATGTGTGTGTGTGTGGACACACTAGAACCCCATCAGACAATGCTATACTTTTTTCAACAGTAAAATATATTTTAAATAACTCAAAGAGAAGAATCTGTAAATTACATGTATTTTCATTCTTTCCGTTGTTCTTTCTCTTCTATGGAAGTTTCTAAGTTTCTTTATTTTATTATTTCCTTTCTGTTTCAAAAACTTCATTTCAGCCATTTTCATAGCAATTCTGCTATGAACTGTGAGTTCTCATTCCTTTGAAAATATCATTGCCCCTTCACTCCTAAATGATATTTAATTAGATAAGGAATAATGACAAGATGATTCATTTCTTTCAGCTTTTGAAAATTTAGTGCCACTTCTTTTCTAACCTCCATAGTTGATCACAAGAAATAGACAGTCATTTTAATCATTTGTTCTCTACAGATGATGCCACTTTCAGAGTTCTTTAGTTTGCAGCAATTTGAATATAATTTTCCTGGACATAGATTTCTTTGGGTTTATCTTGTTCAGAATTTTCTCAGCTTCTTGAAATTTTTAGTTAATATCTTTCTTTAAACTTGGTAAATTGTCAGCAATTATCTCCTTAAAAACTCTTTTCAGCACACATTAGTTCTCTGTATCTTTTTCTAAAAATTGATTTTATTGATACATTTTGTATATGTACATGATAATTACATTCAACATTGAGAATTTGTACCTATACATGACATATCTTGATTCTCAGTTTTCCCATCCTCCTGCCCTCCCTGCCACCCCTCCCTTATTTACACCAGCTTTGTTTCCTTTTATTTACCATCACATTTTTTTCTTTCTTTTCTTTACTAACCCCCACCCCCTTTTTCTTTTTCCTTTTGAACATGTTCTTCCTATTTCTCAATACCTATTATATGTTCTGGACCTCATTTACACCTTCAGTTTCTCATATCAGAGAAATGATGTGATATTTACATATCTGTGTCTTATTTATTTCATTTATAAATATGTCATCAAGATATATCCACTTAAGCAAAAATGACTCAAGTTTATCATTCTTGATGTAGAATACATTTTATTTTATTAAAAAACACATCTGTTAGTTCCTCTTGTGCAAGACTACTAGACAAATTGTGTTCACGACTGCATTTTGTACACTGTTTATTTATCACAGATCTATGAGATTGCACTTCAGTTATTCATTTGCATATAAGCTTATCCTTTGAATATAAACTGTGAGCAGTGTCTAAAACATTTAGTCATCCCTCTATGAACCTGAAGATATAGGATTATCTCAGTTATAACCCTACCACATTACATGGCAATTTTTGCTTTCTTATCTCTTTATCTTAATCAATTTAATTTATCTCCCCAATAACCACATCAAAAATTTGAGACATAATACACATTGCATGAATGTCTGTTGTATATGTCAATGAATCGCACAAGAAATACCAAGTAAGGTAAGACCAGGATGTAGTGCTGGTGAAGGGACTATGTATTTTATTAACCATAACATTATTATGCCAAAGGTAGTTGATTTTTTTCCCATCACTACCCATGGCTTAGAATAATTCTAGCATGTTATAATCATCTGGGGGATATTTTTATTACAATTCTCAGTGTCCAGGTTTTTTATTTTTATGGTTTCTGGTGTTTTGTATTGTTCTGTTTTGTTTCATTTTGTTCATGTCTCAACATGTTGCTCAGGGTGGTCTACAATATCTGAGCAAAGTGGCTCTCCTACCTCAGCCTCCTCAGTTGCTGATATTACAGGCACGCATTATTGTGCAGCTAGAGAGTTTTTCTAAACTACTGATGTCCAGAAAATATCCTGAATACTTAACAGGTCTGAGAAGAGGTCAGAGTAAAATCTATTTTACTGAGGCATTCTTTAGATACAAAGAATTCACTCATTTGTCTTGAATACTTAGTAGTATTATATTTTGCTTTTGATAACTTTTATTAATACATGTTTGCAATTCATGCAGTTTGCGATCATCTTCGGGAGTAGTTACATGTGCATATCACAGCTTGCTTTTTAAAACCCCCTTCCCTCCCTTTGTCACTCCTCTTTGGGTCCCTCTATCAACTATCTCATACTTGTTGATATTATTTGTCTGAGCTCATGGTATGGCATGTAGTGGTATGTTAATTGGAGTTATATAGTATAGTAAGTTCTTTTCATATATCTGGGAAATTTTCTTCCATAATTTGTTGTCTCCTTGTGAATAACTTGCACTTTTGTATGCTCAGCGCTAGTATTTATTACTTCTGCTATTTACTTTAAGCTATTTCATCACTGTCTCTATGTTCTTCCAGAATAAATACTTCTCTTTATTATAGCGTCCACACACTAGGTGTAACTTAGGTCTGTATGATAGTCCTTGCCGGTATTCTTCCTTTCTTTGTCTATTCTTCTACGTATACAATGGTATTACAGTAATACAGTGGTGTATTACAGTAATACAGTGGTGTATTACTTGTGGTTACTCTGCAGTGGGTTGGGGAGACTAGAAAGCAGCTGGATGAGTATGAATAGGCACTAAGGGGGAGCTCTGAAGGGGAGACTAGTTGTAAGTGAGAAGAAAAAAATTGAGGTGAGTTCTGATTTGACTTGAGGACTTTTCCTTGTGTTGAAGTTTTAGTCTGGAGAGTTTTCAGAAGATAGCACCTTGCTGGCAAGGATGATAGTGGGAGAAAGGTGGTTCACTTTGTGGTTGAAGAAAACTATGTGGTTTTTGAATTTGCTGGGGGCGGGGGCAGTAAGCAAGGCAACATGCTGAAGAGCCAAAGGTGTAGGACGGGGGAGGATAGTATAATTACATTAGTGAAGATAGGGGTGACTGTGAAGGAGCTAAGTATGGTGAATTTAAAAGTTTGGGAGGTGGAGTTTACAGCTTGGAAAAAGAATAAAGAAAATGTTAATAATATTGCCTTGGGAGACTGAGATGCAGAAACTAGATAAAGCACTGAGATGAGGGAGAGAACTTAGACACCTATTAAATCAGAGACAGGGAAAGAACAAATGTACAAGAGTAGCAACCTAATATCCACACCAAGTGATAAAAGAACATAAGCTTGTGTTACTAAGTAACTTCAGAAACACAGAAAAACTTAAACCAACAAGACATCCAAAAGGATCACAGATGAGATACCCCACTGAGACACTGCCTATGTGATTTCCAAACAGACTCTTTGCCAAAAAGTCTGAGGCTCACACTGCAGGGCCTCTTCTGATTCCTCCACCGCAAAACTGAGGTTCTCTCAGACTCGCCGATTCTGCAGGTTGCAGGCATCCCTGCAGAGCGCTCAAGTACAGGCTCTTGGATTAGGATCTCTTACCGTCCCTCTGTTTGGGTGTACTGGCGACTTTGGCAGACAAGTTTACAGGCACTCCGTAGTCCTCTGAGTGAGGTTTATTCCTATGGAATTAGTTTAAATATAGCAGTAACAGGTTAATCTATTACAGTGGGATTATCAGAGTTAGTTGAGAAATAAACGTTCCATAAGAGCTATTTTGAGTCTCCTTTTAGCACTAGGAACACGGTAATGTGAGCCTCCAATGCTTTGTAACCCAGGCTGATACTGGTGTTTGATGGCACAACCCACTGTGTGATCATCGGCTCCTGCTTCTTGGGGAATCCCCTCAGGCTGGGCTCCTACGACTGGAAATTTTTCGTGCCATCCTCCAGTCGCCCACTCTGGGAACTCTGCAGGGTGAAGTCACAACCAGGGCTGTTGTGGGAGTGAATTCAAACACCATTCCTTCCTCACAGTGGTGTCCCTGCCAGCCGCTGCTGCGTGTGACTGTGACTTACGATGCTTGTACCATAGTTACTCCCCAACTCTTGCCTCTGGAGGGCTTCTCGGGAGACATGTCTTTGGTTCTTACCACTGTCTCAACTGCCGATGAATCTCCTGGCCCTAGGGCTGCTCTCTGGGAGCAGAGGTTTATTAGTTTCACTTTGCCTACAGGCTGGCAGCCAGTTGCGCTCCGTGGTTTCTCCTCTGCAGCGTGGGCCTCGTCTTCTGTATCACTTCCTCCTGTGCCATCTCCTCTGTCAGTTCCCGTATTGTTCCTGCGTCCTGTTTCCTCATTTTGGTTCTGCTCCGAGCCACTACCTTCCAGGCTTCAGACATTTTGTCCTGGAAAGCCCTAGCTGCTAGCACTCCGCTCTGCCATCTTCTCTCTCCATCAGTAGATTTTAATAAATAGAGCTGCGCAAATATCATAACAGTCTAATTCACACCACTCGCAGCCATCCCCTCAAACCCTCACCCCATCGTAGTCACTTTCTAGGCCTGCTGCCACCTCTGCGCCTTTCGCATTCTTCCCTGTCTCTATAGGTTTACTGTTTATTGAGGTATCATAACTCACCCACTGTTCTCCTCACGTGCCTGTGGACTTAATTAGTCACTATGTTAGTCAGCTTTGCCACGCTGAGACATAATATGGGACACAACTTAGAGGAGGAGAGTTTTGATTCAGCTCAGATTCCAGGGGACGGAGTCCCTGGTCACTAGTGGATCGGCATAAAGCTGAGACCTCAGGGTAGAAGAGAGCAGTGGAGCAAACCTGCTTAGTACATGGTGACCAGGATACAGCCCCCAGGAACAGTGCCAGAGAAGAAAGGGCAAGAGACCATTTCTAAGTGCCCAGGGTTATGTCTCCATGACCCATTGTGACACACACCACAGCTTGCTTCGCTTGGAGTTTCTCAATCTCAATCACAGAATTGTACAATCGCCACTTCTATCTAATTCTAGAACATTTTCAACAACCCTGAAAAGAAATATTTTACCAACTGAGAATCTCTTCATTTTATCCCCTCAGCTCATAACAACTACTAATCTACTTTCTATAGCTACAGATTTGCCTATTCTTGACATCTTATATCAAAGAAATGTTACAAGTCTTATGTTTGGCTTCTTTCATTTAGTATGTTTTCAAAGGTCACCACAGTATAGTGTATATTAATGTATTGTTATATGTTATGGTTGAATAATGTGCCGTGTATGACCATAATAACATTTTGTTTTTACATTGATCAGGTAATGGGCACTTGCGATTTTTTAACCTTTGTACTCTTGTGAATAATGTTGTTATAAGCATTTGTTTGCACTAGCGATTGAACTCGAGACTTTGTACTTGCGAGACAGACACTGGAATCACTGAGCTAAATCCCTGGCCCTATTGTAAGCATTTGTGTTTTCATTTCTGTGTGAATATGCATGATTTCATTTTTCTCTTGGGTAGAATCCTGGCAATAAAATTGTTAAGTTATATGGTAAATTTAAATTTAAATTTTTAAGAAATCACCAAACTGTCTTTCACAGTAGATGTGCCATTTTATGTTCTAGCCAGCAGTGTATGAAGGCTCTAATTTCTTCCTCTTCTTCTCTTTGTCAGTTTTTATTCTTTATGAGTACATGTTTGCAGTACATAGTGATCACATTCCTTGTGGGGATCGGTGTATGTATATAACACATCCAAATTCTTTTTTTATCTTCTTACTCTTACCTCTCATGCATCTACTTTCTACTTGAAAAATGGTTTATCTCCTTACTTCCTATTATCACATCTTTTATTTTGATTTTATTTATATTTTGGATCTCCAAAAAGAGAAAGTGTACAATATTTAAACTTATATATCTGATTTTTTCCACTTGGTGTTATGTTTTCAAGGTGCGTCCATTTTACAGATTACTCATTTATCTTTGTGAGCATTTGTTTTTATTCTCTTTTTGAAATTACTAATATAGACATTCTAGTGAGTTTGAAATGATATTTCACTGTAGGTTTTATTTACAATTATCTAGAGATTAATGATGTTAAATAATTTTTCTTACAGACTTTAAATATCCTGAAATCTGTCTTCTATGTTGTGAGCAGCCAAAATCACCTTTCTAGAAACTCTTGTTTTAAGATCTCAGGGAAAAACATAGTAGGCTACTTTGTCCCCAAACTAGAGTTTCTTTGGATCAGATCCAAGCACCTTCATGTATGACAACAACCGGACAAACTGAGAAAATACATGGCTTGGACTGAGAACGCCCAATTTATAAAAGAATAAGAGTGATTCAGGGAATTGTACACTTCCAAAATTCTGACTTAATGCTGAGGCATTAATTTACTTTGAAAAAAATGAGTGTTTAAATGCCCAAATTTAAGAAGTTTTATGGAGATAGCTGACAAAGAATGAGTGCCAGCAAGGCCCAAGTGATGATGGTGACTTCTGGTTCTGTCCCGGGAAACCGATATGTTGCTAGAGCAATATATCTGATTTTTAAAAAAAACTTATTTAGTTTTTTAGTTTTTTGAGACAGAGTCTCACTTTGTAGTTCATGCTGGTCCTGAACTCAGCAATCCTTCTGCCTCTGCTTCCCAAGTGTTGGGATGACAGGCGTGAGCCACCACCCCCAGCACTGTGGTATGTGGTACTGATTGCTGGTGGGCGTGAGTCACCATGCCTGGCATTGTTGTGCGTGGTTACCATGGATGGACCCAAGACCCTGTTCTTGCAAGGCAGATACTGGAACCACTGAGCTAAATTCCTAGCTGGCTTGTGCCTGATTTAAGAGATAAGTGATGGCAAAGAGGAGCAACATTGGTCTTAAGGTGCATGACAAACAGAAAGCATGATATGCTTTTGAACTGTGGCTTTGGAATGTAGATGATGGATCTAGGATAGAATAAGGCATTTTCTTCCCCACTTTGATGTCATAAAATTGAAATAAAATTCTGGCTATTTAAGTAAATGAGGCACCGGGAAGTAGTATAAGTCACTGACAGGAGAGGTGATTTCATGGGGCATTGTAGAAGTTCCAAATGGCCAAGAAGCCAAAGTAGGGGTTGAGATATAGTATGGAGAATGAACAGTGGAAGTAGGCACTTGGGATCTGTGAGTACAAATAAAACATTCGAGTGCTCCTTAAATCGGGAAGAAAATACCTTTAGGACTCTCATTTTATTGAATTATTTAGAAAGTATTTTGTTACAATTTACAGTATACACAGTTTCATCCTCATGTTGATGCTGCCAGAAGTAACAGTTTTACCTTATCAAGTCACAGTTAATGCAAGAAAGAAATAGCTTGATTTTTAGCCTGACAATAAAAAACCTATTATGTTTCCCCTTTTTTGTTTGCCATGCCCTTCTTCTATTGATCACATTAGGTCTATTTTTGTTTTGTTCATTTCTTTCTGAGGTGGAGTCTTATTATGTTGGCCAATCTCGTCTCACTTCCTGGAGCAAGTAATTCTCCCACCTCTGCCTCCCACATTGGTAGGGCTATAGGCATGTGCCACCATATCGAACACAGGATCTATTTAAATTTATCTGATGACCTTTATTTTCCTGGGACCTATTAGATAGTTCAAAACTATAAATAATACTCTATATTACCTGCTTCAACAAATCCTGATTTTAACTGAAATTTATTGTAGTTTTGACTGAAATTTTTAGAACCATTCTTCAAGAGTATCGTGTTACAAATTTTAAATAGTATATGATAATACAATTTAGCCTTATAGTGAGTTAAATTAGCTTTTGTATATAAAAATTGGGAATCTAGTAAATATCAATATCTTTACTCTTAAGGAGCATGCATCCACAAACTGATTAATAAGAAATGTTTTAGAACAATATTTTTGTTGAAATTTTCCAACCTGAGAAATATAAGAAACAGCAATAAAAACAAGAAAGATATATGTTGTATGATAATTATGTGCCTACACAACCAAAAGAAAATCACAAACATTTTCATGTATAAAGGATAAGGTTTCAAGTGAAGGTTTTCCCACCTTAGAAATCCACCAAGATTTGTCTAGGGAGTTTTTGGAATACTTTTATTTTTATGTAGTTTTGGGTGGGTTTAATAATTTTCTTTCATTTCCTCATGTTCTTTTCATAGGAAACCACAAGTATACGTGAAATCAGGCAAATTCTCACACTCCTGTTCCTTGCTCCCAGTCTCTCTTTCATTTTGATGAATTTTATGAATTCTTTTTTGAGCTATATTTTACTTAGCAGCCCAAGTTATGCTGTGAACCTTAATTTTTCTCCATTAAAAAGATCAAGAACTTAAAACTCTTCCAGAGATGGAAACAATGTTTAATGATCTATTATACTGTATGGAAGAGGGATTTCATGATGAAATTTATTAACTGAGGAGGAGAGAGACCTCAGATCATTTTTTCAGTGTCATTTAGTCACTGGAGATCCATGGCTAAGAACTGTCGAATCTTGACAATTAATTAAAACCTAAATTTTCTTCCACAATATATTTCCTCTTGGGCTGAGAATGTAGCTCAATGCTAGAGTGCATGTGACCCTGGAATTGACCCTACCACATGCATGTGGGTACACAAACACACACACAGAAGTATATGTGTCTCTGTAACTTCACATTTGTGGGAGATACTTGATCATAGATGGTGTGCTGCCAAGTCTATAGTGAAAGCTTTAGAAAACTCTCCCAAATCTGAGAGGCTAGAAGAGTATAAGTGTAATTCATTGCTAACATGTTCAAATAAATTTACTGTGGGAAAATCAGTACAAGTCTAAAATGTTAGACATGACTGTGCTAAAGAATTAAATACTCATCACGGAAACAATGACATCATTAAGAAGATTGTAAGGAAAATGAGAAAATCAGTCATTCTATTCAGCCTGTTTTAAGAGAAACAATAAAAATAATCAGGAAGAGTTTTGAGAAATATAAATTAAAATAATCTATGGACTAGAGATTGCAATAGAAAAAAATTTCCAGTTTAGGAAAATATAGGGTGAGAGGAAATGACACAAATATTTATTAAATTTCATGAATTTAAATGAAAATAGCCTAATAAAACTAAGAAGTTGAAACATGTAGCTTTAAGAGGCTTCTGCTACAGGTTTAACTCACTGAAGAAATTATTTGTTGGCTCATATTCCCTGACATTTTCAGTCTTATTGGTGGCCTTGCCATGTGCTTCAAGGATTTTGTAAGTAGACAGCTTTAATGACTCTCCATCATCATAATAATGAGATAAAAAATGTCATTTGAAAGGTCAGGGAGAGTACAGAAATCCCTCCTCTTCATTTTCAAAACTTTCCCTTTATTAATATGATATTTGATATGTGATATGAACTTCATGGTGAGAAATATAGATTGTATGACTAAAATCATTGCCAATAAAGATATCCTTGACCGAATGTTAGCTGGACTCCTCTGAATCCTTTTTTTTTTTTTTTTTGACTGGCCCTCAGTTTGGGGCCTGAACAAAATGCTTTTCTAAGAGTTTAAGGCCAGCTCCCTAAAATGATACTAGCCTAACTCCCTTTCATTCTCTCTTGAGAAAACTCAAGCTGCCTAAGAAGCTTACTATCTGTTACAGACAACTCCTGATGGTAAAGTCTCTATCTACAAAATACGTGAGAAGGTAGAATCTTAACTTTCATATCTGGCAGCAAAAAGAATGTCTGCTGTAGTCATATTTGCACTGATTACCTACTTGTAACTTCATGTTCCGTGCTCTGCTGAACACACAGTGATACTCCTTCCCCATTGCTTCATTCTTTCTTGGCAAAACCCAGTCACCCTCATCCTGTCCAAAAGAAACTTGTGTTCAGTTCACACTGGGCTTTTATTGACCTAGTTCAATAGTTATTACTGACTAAAATCTGACCTTTCCTCTGTAAATGTACATTTCTTCTGTAAATGTCTTATGGGTTCAGAGGTGAAGCTTTTGGGAGGTGATTAGATCATAAGGGTCCTAATTTCCTCGGTGGAATAATCTACTGATGAAATGATAACTGGTGGCATTATCGGAAGATGATGGAGACAGAAGGTTAGATCTAATTGGAAAACAACCATAAGGCCGGGGCCGGGGATATAGCTCAGTGGTTCCGGCGCCTGTCTTGCAAGCGCAAGGACCCGAGTTCAATCCCCGGTAACCACATAACAATACTGGGCGTGGAGACTCACCCTAGCAGCAACCAGTACCACATACCACAGTGCCGGGCATGGTGGCTTATGCCTGTAATCCCAGCACTCGGGAGGCAGAGGCAGGAGGATTGCTGTGATGTGAGTTGGAGGCTGAGCTCAGGGCCAGCCTGAACCACAAAGCGAGACCCTGTCTCAAAAAACCTTAAAAAACAAAACAAAACAAAAAAACAACCATAGGGCCTATCCTTGAAATCTATATCTGGTCTCTGACCTCTTCCTATGTGTCTATTGTTTAATTTTAGTATAATAAACATGGATGTTAATAAATAAAATATAAAAGCCATTTTATTGAAAAATACTTTTTCATAACAAAATTGATTAGAGAATAACAATGGTAGATACACTGTATATCATGATTAATAAAGAATGTATTTTAATTTTCTCTCTTTTCCCCTTTCTTCTTCCTGACTGGAACAAGGTGGGTAGCTTTCCTTAGCCAAGCCCCATCATCATGATATTTCTGTTTCACCACAGGCCCACAGCAGTGGAATCAACCAATCATGTACTAAAACAATAAGCCAGATTAAGGCTTTTCCTTCTTGTTAAACTGTTTTCCCTCAAGTGTTTCAACACAGCAATGAAAATCTGACTACCACAAATACTGTATTGCTTGCTTTATCTTTGACAGTGCACGGATGCTAAAGTGCTCATATTTTATTTTCCATCTTACTTACAATGTGACTTTCAATCTCCAGGACCGCAAAAAACTGAGTATTGTAATTTCAGTGAAGAATTATAAGTATTTAAATTAATTGTTTGCTTTGGTATACTTTTAATACATTCACTGCATTTTCAATGGTTACAATATTTTACTTAGGGAAAGTTGACATGTGTGCAAACTTCTTTCTTCTCTTTATATACAACTGGAAAACATTATAACTGTATTAGATTGTAATGAACAAATCTGTATTAAATATTTGATTTGCTATTATAAAAGCAATTTTAATAAACATTTCTATAAGAAATATATTTTCATAATCATGTACTTATAATAAATTATTGAAGTGGGTTTAAGGTATTTACTTTCAAAACATTTTTACAAGGTGTGGTCAAAATATGTGATGAATATTTAAATTTAAAAATATGTATTATAGTAAAAAACACCTTGAATATTAATTATATTTAATATATTTATTAATATATTATATTTAATTAATATTTGCCTTGAATTTCTCTCAAAACACTCTCCCTTGCTTTCAAAGTACTTTTATCCCATCATGCTTGCTGATTCCGGTAGCAGTTGTAGAAGTTTTTTCTTGTCTATATGAGGTGATAAGAAAATATAGTGAACACTGCTGCTAAATTCCATCCAATGGAAAAGCACGTTGAAGAAAACATTACTGTTTGTTCTCATCCATGTTATCCACTGGATTTGGCAACATGCAATGCATAGCTCTTCCCAGAGTTCAAGCGAGCATGAGAAGTGAAGGTCTTAAACTGGCCCACACTATTGGGACAGCCATGACAGCAGAGTTAAGGACACTCATGATAGATGACTCTCAGAACTGCTACAGCAAGTGGCAAGAAGGTGGAGACAAGCATGCTCCGTGCAGTGGGAGTATTTGAGAGGTAGCAGTGATCATTTGTCTCTTCTACAATAATTTTTGAAAAATTAAATATTTGCTGTATTTTTTAGTGGCCTCTTGAATGAGTTCTTTGGTGTTGTATAAAGTTATGTGTTTTATACCAGAGTTGCCTGGTTCACTGTACTTTCATCAGGATTAAAAAAATACAGGGCTTGTTTTTTGAGGAAAAAATAGATTGAATTGGACACTACTTAATCAAGCATAAATACCATTAAGAATATCTACCATTTGTTGAAAATATTTTTATAATGTACATCTTTTTCATGTTGTTTTTGTAACACACGAGAAAAAAATATATCAATAAAATACTAATATCTACGGATGAATTGAGAAAATATATACAATAATCTCTCATCATGCAAGAGTTTGTTAGGAAAAACTGGCCTAAAATGAAGGTTTGAATGATACTGCAGAGAAAGCTTCTTGCATGAGGAGTGGTAACTTCACAATTATCTTTACCTAAATAGCCACTGGGCATATGCCAATGAATTCAGTACTTCATGTATTTTACTTAATGAGAAAGGAAATAAATATTTATTTATTAATTTTTCTTTCATGTGTTAATCACTTTTTTAAGGTGTGGCTGAAAGAATCCAATTCTCGGTTCTACATGTAGGCATTTTAACAATTTAGGGAGTGTCTGCCTAAAAACTGGTAACACAAGGTCGATTAGCTCTAAGTTTACATAACCTGTCTCGTCCTCATTTAAGGCTAAGGACATCAAGATAAGGCATTTACAGGGAAATTCAACTACCAGTGGGTGACTAGAAGTCTCCAGTCATTGCCCCAAACCTGCAGATACCCTGATTCCAGCAGAGCCTCTGAAAAACAGACTCCCCCAAGCAAAGCCAATCATCTCCAGAGACCAGGCTGCCCTCTCAGACGATAAGGACTTCTCCAGAACCACCTTGCAAAACCAGAGCTGAGATAATGACCAACCATGCCCTAGCACTCCACGGGAGTCATAAAAACACTGGCCTTGCTCCTTTACTGACAGGTCATTCTGGTTTCTGTCAGAGCTATGCCCTTCAGCACCTCGGGCTAAGGTCCCTCCTTCATTTTTATTTTTCATTCTTGCTTTTTCACTTTGCCTATACTTTTAAAATGAAGAAAAAAAATATAGTATTTATGTAGCCTTTCTATTTTTCCTAGTGCCTATGTCTAACATAGTTTTGTTAGTTTCCAAAAATCACTACAGTCAGTTATTTTGAAAGAAGTAGAGACATATTTGATTCATTTGAGCCCTGACACAAAAAATTACAAATGAAATCAAATATGTTTAATCGGAAAAGCTTGAAAGAAATCTATTCTAAAAAGTAAAATTAAACCTCACAAAAGGATGGAAAGCATTTTACTTGTAATTAGTGCTTCTTTTCTGTTTGACAAAAGAGGCGGGCTAGAGGTTAGTTTGGAATGATTTTGACTTACATCGGAAGCTACTGAGAGAATGTTTACCATGAGGATGTTGAAAGTTGCACAACAAGAAGTTATCTTTTACTCAAATGCTGTTGAAATAAACACTAAAAGTCATTCCATTTCCTCTGCACATCTCAGGCATTTCCTCATTTCCTCAAATTTTAAACTAAAATGCAGTTTATCTTCAGTTTGCAGAATACTTCCAGATCATGGTTCATCAAATTTCAAGTAATTGGCAGATTATTTTACTGCTTAAAAGAGCAACTAGCACATACCTTTCTTAAAAAACACAAATATGTCCTTTAGTAAGAAGCAAACTAACACCTTCTGGGTAATTTCTTAAATGTAAAAATTGGCTTTGTTCTGAAGTATATAACATTTGAACCTTCTCTCCAACCAGAAGCAAATGTTTTATACATTAAAGGAGATCTGGAGACATAGCTTTAGTAATTAGATGATGATGCACCACGCCCAGGGATGTTCTTAACTCGTGTTCTCTAGTTTCCTGCATACATACAACTGTAATCATTTTTTTTTTTATGATGGGAGATGCCAGGTCTCTTTTAAACATTATCAGATCTCAGAGCTCAGCAAAGAAATCTTGTGAAATTGGAGTCCTAGATGGGAGGATACAAAACTGAGTGTATTTGTGTAGTACAGTCAGCTCTCAAATATTCATGCCCATGCAAGAAAAAAGGATGTAGACTGCAAATGTAGAAGCTAAAGATTTTCCTTGCGAGTAACTTAGGCTAAGAAAATTTGTAGGAACTAGGAAGCGGAGCAAACCTCTGTCAGTTGGATGCTTGGTCCTGAATGTGGGAGCAAAAGCTGATGAGGTCCCTGGAAATTAGGGTAGATTTGGGAGTGCTAGTGTGTGTGTATATGTGTGTGCATGTGTGTGTGTCGTAAGAATTAAGATACCATGGTTTGGATTTTCACTGATAGTTTGAGGACAAGAAATAAAACTTTTCATTATTGAGTTTGGGAGCTAGTTGTTCAGTATAAACTTTAATCCTTACAATACACTTACTAATCATGCAATATCCTTGTTTCATTGAAAAGTTTTTGCAAATGAATTAAATACAGGGTAAATAAAATGATGTGCAAATGCAGAACATTAGATGTCATTTTAGAATCTTGATGGGAAAATAATGGCAAGAAGAGATCTGATGTTACTGATAAAAAACAACTGCATCCCCAAGAAATTCTGTTTCTCGCTTACCTCTTGTAAAATTCTACCCCCATTATTCTTAAATCCATCATTTTGATTGTAAAATGTCTAGTACTTCAAATAATTTTTACTTTAAATTCATTAATTCCCCATAATTATAAGCTCTCTCTAGTTTCCACTCATCACCTGTAAGATTTTTATTTCATTTTCACTTTTTTCTTGCTTACTTTGCAGACTTCTTGTTTACTTTGTTGAGTTTACTTCATACCTCTTTGATTGCTCACTTTTTACTGTGGTGCCTTTCCCCTTGAATGTTTTTGACTCCTATTAACATATAATATTTTTATTTACAGTCATATGCAGAACTTAATTTGTTTAATATGTTTATATGATTAAATAATATTAACTGTTATCTTGATTCCAAATAAAAGTGAGAGGTGATAATATAAATAATAAAAAATGATCTATCTTGGGGACATTCTTAGTTAGAATCCATTTTCACTAGATTATTTCTGATGACACATACATTTTCTCTCCCACTGAGAATTAGGAGAGGAGTCTTTGGCTGTTCCTATGGCTGCAATTATCTCCCTTATGTGGTCTTCTAGGAATTTCAACGTTTCAGGTCTTACACTGGGTATTTAAAACATTTTAAATTGATTTTTATTTAGGATGAGTGATAGGACTCTAGTTTCAATCTTCCTGTAGTGAATACGCAGTTTGCCCAGAACCATTTGTTAAGGAGGCTGTTTTGCCTAATGTGTATTTTTTATTAATTTGTCCAACATCAGATGAATGTAGTTGCATGCGTTTATTTCAATGTCCTCTGATCAGTTCTATTAGTTTATACATCTCTTTCCATCGAAGAAAATGCTGTTTTTGTTACTGTGGTTTTGTTATGTAATGTGAAGTTGAATATTCTGATGTCTCCAGCCTTGCTCTTTCTATTTAGGATAGCTTCGGTTATTCTGGATAATTTATTCCCTTATGATTTTTTAGAGTTGTTTTTTCTAGTTCTGGTTATTGGCATATTGATAGGGATTATGTTGAAATTTAGATACCTTGTAAGAATATTCCCATTTTAATACTGTTAATTCTGCCAACCTGTGAATATTGGAGGTCTTTCTATTTTCTGGTGTCTAAATTTTCTATGTACAGTGTTCTGCAATTTTCACTGGAGAAATCTTTCATTTCCTTGGTTAGACTGAAACTACAGGTAGTTGTTGAAAATCATTGTGAATGAAGACTTTTTCCTGATCTCTTTCTAAGTTAGTTCTTTATTGACATATAGGAAAAGTATTATTTTTTAAATCTTGATTTTATATCTTGCTACTTAGATGAATTCACTTATAAGCTCTGCAGTCACTTGTTGGAATCTTTAGAGTCTTTTAAGTTTACTATCATACTGTCTGCAAACAAGAATAATTTCACCTCTCATTTTCCTGTTTGAATCAATTTTATTTCTTTCTTTTGTCCAACTGCTCCAACTAAAATTTCAGGAACTAAATTCCATACAGATTTTAGAGGAAAAAGTTTTAGTTCTTTCCAGTTCAGAATGATGTGGGGTGAGGGCTGATCATATATAGTCTTTTATGAGGTAGATGAATAGATAGAAAAGATAGTACCTCAGATATTAAATCTGTTATTTTTAACATGTCATTTGACACTCTTATGACATCCTAGACAGTAAGATGAGAAAATGAGAGCTGATAGTAAAGTGAAGTGAGTCAAATAACTGATCTCAAATAATGTTAATTTATGTTACTCTGGGAAGAATTATTTATTGACTATTTTACTATGGAGTTCTGGTAACATCCCTGTTCTATTTTTATTACTATTTGAATGGAGATGCAAAAGACAAGTATATTATATAAGTAAAAGACATAAAGCTGGGAAAGACCATTAATATACTGAATAATATACTTGGTTGTAAAATATATTGAAAATTTATTTACAGTAAAATATAATGAAAATGTTAAGAAAATGATCAGAACTTTTTGTAAAAGCAGAGGTACAGAGTAAGCATTCCTACCCAAAGAAAGGAAAGAAAGAAAAGTGATATAATACTGCTATGAAAAAGTTAATGGATACACAAATAAGTTTCTATATTCATATAAAAAAACAGATATTGAAGGAAAACTTGGCATCAGTTCAAAGAAAAATATATAGTTTTTTTAAAAATCAAAAACGGTACAAGTAAGGAAACAAATTTTATGTATATGGGGGGTGGTAGGGTGGGTAGGGCTATGGGAAAAAATGAGAATTAAGTTGTGTCTTATACTGGTACAAATCCCCATTATGGAGTGCAATCATGATGTGTATATTTAATGTACCAATAAAGATTAAAAAAAAAAACCGGTATCGGAACCATTACATACAAGTTAATGAAGAAAAAAACATAATGAAGCAAAACAAAAAGCTATTACAATCTTATGTGGCCCTAGTAAAAATGTAGTTTGCAGATCCCTAACATCAGGGTTATAGTAATAATGCTTCCATTACAGAGTTGTAAGGACTCAATAGGAAAATTCATCCAAAATACTTAGTACTGGATTAAATGTAAGCATTCAGTGCATTGGTTATTGGTACTAGAAGAAGACATTATAATTTTGCTTTAATTGTGTCAAATCACATCTGAAAGAGAATTTCCATGTTGGGGTATGGAGGAGGGCAGCAATAATGAAATCAGTATAAGGAATTGAGAAAACTTATGTTGAGGACAATAACACAATGGAAGGCTTCCAAAATATTAAAAGATAGTAAGGAAAAATTAGATTTACCCTTTGAGTCTCAGGGTTACCAACAGGGGAAATAAGCGAAAGCTACAAGGAAAATCTTTTTAGTTCTCCTAGCACTGATGTTTAATGCTGAGAGATATTCAGAACTGAAAGATACTACTGAAGAGGTGCTGAGTTTCTTGTTACTAGAGATATTCACCTGAAGGCCATATAATTATCCCCAGGGAACTCTGTAGAAGATATGATGCATGGGATATAGTTACACATTTATTTATCATAACCAGCATGGAACAAACATTTAAGGCACCACTATAAATAAACACTAGATAAAACTTACTGGATAACTAAAGTTTTTTTTAAAATAAATTTTATTTTATTTTCCTCCATCCCCCCCTAAAGCACCTTTCCTTCTCCTGTATACAAAAGCTTTGTTTCCATTTTTCCTTCTATTTTCACTTTTTTCTGGTTCCTTCCTTCCTTTCTCCTCTCTTCCCTTTGTTCCCATTCCAGATGAACACTTTGTTCCCATTTCCTAACATTCATTATACATTTCATTCCTTATTTTTGCTTCTCGGTTCTTATAGCAGAGAAACAATGCAGTATTTACACATGTGTGTCTTATTTATCTCATTTAAGAGTTATATTCTCAAGGTCAAGGCATTTAGCTGTAAATGTTTGAAGCTCACCCTTCTTTATGGTGGAGTAGTATACATTTAAAAAAAACCCACATCTTCTTTATCCACTTCTGGGTAGAAAGGCATTTGAACTGATTTCAAGATTTAACTATTACAAATTTTGCCACTATAAACATGAGTGTTCACATATTGCTGTGATATGATGTTTTCATTTCTTTTGGGAAGATTTCAAGAGTGGATTTAGTTAGGTCAAATGAAACTTCTAGTGTTAGTTTTGAGGAATCTCTACATTGATCTCCACAGTGATTGCACCAGTCTACATTCCCACCAACAGTGGAGAAGTGTCCCTTTCTCCCCATAGGCCATGCAGCATTTGTATTGGTTGATTTCTTGATTATAGCCACTCCTTCTGGAGTGAGGTGAAATCTCAGTACTATTTTAATTTGCATTTTATGAATGACCAGGGATGTTGAACATTTTTTCATATATTTACTTGCTGTTTCTCATTCTTCAACTGAGAAGTGTCTTTTCATTTTAGATGTCCATTATGTGGTTGGGTCTTCAGATTTGCGGGGTCTGAGTTTTTAAAATTCTTTATGTATTGTAGATAATAGTCTTTTATCTGATAAACACCTGGTAAAAATTTTTCCCAAAGAGTTAGTTATCTCTTCACTCTGTTGGTAGTTTCTCTTGCTGTGTGAAGCTTTTTAATAAGATGAGGTCCCACTTTCTGATTCATTCTAGTATTTCTTGCATGGTCCAGGTGTGTGTGTGTGTGTGTGTGTGTGTGTGTGTGTGTGTGTGTGTGTGTGTGTGTGTAGTCATTACCTACTCCTATATCATCAAGCACTTTACATATTTTCTCTTCCTGAAGACAGTTCTGTTTTAATATTTAGGTCTTTAATCCATTTTGATTCTAGGTCTGTGTCTGGTGACAGATATAAGTCAGCTTCAATCTTTGGCTTGTGGAATGCCAATTTTTCCAGCGCTATATACTAAAGAGACTATCTTTCTTTTAGCGAAGGTGTTAGGTTCCTTCGTCAAAAATGAAGGGGCTGAGTATGTCTTCAGTTCTTGCCTTAGATCCTTCATTAGTCTCTGGGAAACTCTTTCCTCCTTTCCCTCGAGCTGTTGCATTCCAGTGTCAGGACATCAAATCTTAGAGAGGGTCTCTCGCTGCTGCTCGTCATTCTCTCAGTCTTCCCAGAAGTCATAAGGTTCTCTCTAAATCATTGATTCCATTGATATACAGAAGATGAATAAACTATAAATAAGCTCTATTTTTCTTACAGTTTGCTTATATTTCCCATTCCCAGCAGCCTCAGCATTGTCGGCTGTTGAAGTAATTAATTGTTCTTGTATTTCATATGATAATTTAGATGTCATTGCTTCATGAATCATATAGAGTTGAGCTACATGACTAGTTCTTCCTAGTCAGCTACAAATGCAGAAGAGTTGCCAACAGTTTGCTCTTTAGGCTCTACTGAAGCTTCAGGATATTTTGTGTTGAAGTGCCATTTTTCTCTTCAATGTAGTGTAGAGCGGAAATTTCAGTATAACAAATGTACTGAAACAGTTATTGCTAGTCTACTGAGTTAAATCTTATTTGGAAAAAAAAATTAGAGAGAGCTATAAAAGAGAACCAGCTAGGAAATCACATAAAGTATATTCACACTCTGTGCTCCAGATGAGATACTTTGCCTGCTGTTGTCAGAAAAATTTGCTGCCAAATCCACTAACTGCTTATACTGACCTTGAATAGATAAACAATATAATCTTCTGTGTCACATCTCACCAGCTGCTGCTAGTCAAGAAAAGCATGCTTAGTTCATAATTGCAAGACCAAAGCATCTTGAACTGCTAGAACAGCAAGGTACTGTACTGAAGTCACAAACACTTTTGTCCAAGACCTCTTAGACAAGAAAACAAAATGGAACAAAATCTTAAACACTAGAGAAAATAAAGGCACTGGATAGTCAATAAGAGCAGCATGAAAACAGCTCTAAAAGTGTCTTAGTAGGAAAAATACAGCACAAAATTGAGAAGACTACAAAAGTCATCAAAATTAGGAGTCAAAACAGTTTTATTCTCAAGAAGAAGAAAGATTTGGTCATAGATACAATGTACCCATGTTCTCTTCAAATATTGAAAATCTTTTAAAGAAAGAAATTTATCAAAATTAAGATACGTGCAAGATATTAAAATAAAAATTTCAGATTGTGGCCAGTTTATATATTCCTTTCTAATTGCACATTCAAACCATGTTCTATAGGCCTAGCAGCAACATAATGCTATTATTCTTCTTATATCTTTGGAATAAATTGTCTCTTGCCTAGTTGAGTGACAATTTTCAAGTCATTCTAATACATTTTTGATTAGGCATGAATTCATATGGACTTAGCTATACTTCCAAAAATAGGCAAAAGTTGAAAAATTTATCAATTTGGCTAAGTTTAAATCAGGTGAATAAATAAAAATTTTGATATACATGATTGTAGTTACTGACCACAAAAACAAAGATATCCTGGGCTGGGAATTTACGACTATGGGTCCAGTACCTACCTTGCAAGAGCAAGGTCCCTAGTTCAATCCCCTGTAACCACATACAACAATGCCAGGCATAGTGACTCATGCCCACCAGCAATCAATACCACATACTACAGTGCCGGGGATGGTGGCTCATACTTGTAATCCCAGATCTTGGGAAGCAGAGGCAGGAGGATTTCTGAGTTCGAGGCTCACCTGGGCTATGTATTGAGCTCAGGGCCAGCCTTAACTATAAAGCGAGACCCTGTTTCAAAAAAAAACAAACAAAAAACCAAAGATACCTTATAAACAAGAATTCATTGAAAATCAATCCAACAATTGCAAGGTTATACAAAGAAAAACAATGAAAGAGTAAGAGAAATTATAATTGTTGTAAGAAATCCTGTTCATAGAAGTTATGGCAGAAAAAAGAAATAGACATACAAATAAGTGGGGAATAGAACCCTATATACTCATGACCCAAATTAACCTACACCAAAGCATATAATTATCAAAATCCCAAAAATCCAATACAGATACAGAACATTGAAAGCTACCAGAGAAAAGAAACAAATCCCCTAAGGAAAGCCCAACACAAAACAGTAGACTTTTAAATACAAGCTATTAAGGCAAAGAAAGCTTGAAATATTCTAATCCCTAAAAGAAAACAACTTCCAACCCTAGCCTTATGTAACTCAAAGGACTGTCTTTTAAAATCAATGTATAGCTGATATTATGAAATAGAAAATATTTAGAAGGAAAGAGGGTGTAGGGGTAAATAACTAGGGGAAAAAGAATGTGACAGTAATAAAGAAAAAAAGAAACAAAGCTTATGTATATTGGGGTGGGGGATTGAAGGATGGGGAGAAGGGGAAAAGAATGACAATCAAGTCATGTCATATTGTGGTACAAACTCTCAGTGTTATATAAGTACCGCACAGTAACCACTCGCACCACTGGAGCTGCGACTCAAACTCTTAATGTTGAATGCGATGATGATACGTATTCATAATATACCAATAAAGACTTGAATTAAAAATGATCAGTGGAGAGGGCTAGGGATTTAGCTCAGTGGTTCCAACATCTACCATGCAAGCACAAGGTCCCTACTTTGATCCCTGGTAACCACATACAACAATGTGGGCATAGGCATGGTGACACATGCCTACCAGCAATCACTACCACATACCACAGTACCAGGGGAAGTGGCTCATGTCTGTGATCCAAGCACTTGGGAGGCAGAGACAGGAGGATTGCTGTGAGCTTGACATTGAGCTCAGGGCCAGCCTGAACTACAAAGGGAGACCTTATTTCTAAATTAATAAATTCCTAATCACCAAATTTAGCCGTACAGCTGGTTATAAGGTCAACATTCAAAAATCAATAGCCTTTGTATACACAAATATTAGACCTGCTGAGATAGAAATTGGGAAGTCAGTGCCTTTCACAATAGCACCCAAAAAATAAAATATCTAGGAATCAATCTAACAAAGGAGGTGAAAGACCTCTACTCTGAAAACTATAGCACTCTGAGAAAGGAGATAGAAGATGATATCAAAAAATGGAAAGATATACCTTGCTCCTGGGTAGGGAAAACCAATATTGTCAAAATGGCTATAGTCCCAAAACTACTATACAGATTCAACGCAATCCCGATTGAAATCCCAACAGCATATTTCACAGATCTGGAGAAAAAAGTCCAAACTTTTATCTGGAACCACAAAAGACCTAGAATAACCAAAGTAATTCTAAGCAACAGGGACATAGTGGAGGTTATTACAAGTCTGAACCTGAAACTATACTATAAAGGCACCATGATAAAAACTGCATGGTACTGGAAAAGTAACAGACCTGAGGATCAGTGGAGTAGACTAGAAGATCCAGAAACTACTCCAGATACACTGAGCCACCTCATCTTTGATAAAGGAGCCAAAAATTTTAATGGAGGACAGATAGCCTCTTTAACAAATGGTGCTGGAAAAACTGGGCTTTAACTTGCCAAAGACTAAAACTAGATCTAGCTCTTTTATTGTGTACCAAGCTAAAATCAAAGTGGATAAGAGACCTAAATATTAAAACAGACACGCTGAACCTGCTGAAAAACAGGTTAGGTAAAACTCTTGAAGACACTGGCTTAGGAAAGGACTTCTTGAACAAAACCTCAATAGCACAGGAATTGGCTGAAGAAATCAGCAAATGGGACCTCATTCTTTTAAAAAGCTTCTGCACAGCAAAGGAAACCACCAACAGAGCAAAAAGGCAACGAACAAAGTGGAAAAAAATCTTTACCAGCTATTCCTCAGACAAAGGGTTACTATCTAGAATATATAAAGAGCTCAAAAAAATCAGCCCACCCAAATTTAATGACCCAATTCAAAAATTGGCATCTGAAATGAACAGATATTTTTCAGAGGAAGTAAGAGCAGCTAAGAAGCATATGAAGAAATGCTCAATATCATTAGTCATTCGAGAGATGCAGATGAAAACAACACTGAGATTTCATCTCACTCCACATAGAATGGCTGCCATATCAGAATCAGCCAGCAACAAATGTTAGCAAGGCTGTGGAGAAGAAGGAACCCTTCTCCACTGTTGGTGGTACTGCAGACTCGTACAACCCCTGTGGAGATCAGTTTGGAGATTCCACAAAAAGCTAGGATCGGAGGTCCCATTTGACCCAGCCATCACTCTGTTAGGTATTTACACAAAAGAATTAAAAGACTCATATCACAGTGACATATGTGCATCCATGTTTATAGCAGCTCAGTTTGTGATTGCTAAATCTTGGAAACAACCCAAATGTCCATCAACTGGAGACTGGATAAAAAAGCTATGGTTCTTCTACAGAATGGAGTATTACTCTGCCATAAAAAATGATAAGTTTGAATCATTTCTATTTAAATGGACATACCTTGAGGATATCCTCATAAGCCAAATGAATAGGTCACAGATAAGTAAATATCGCATCTTTTCTTTGGTATGAGAAAATAAAGATGTAAATGAGTACTAGAATGTATGTGATATATTGTGATATAGAAAATACTCAAAGCGAAATAGGGTGAAGGGAGAAAAAAAATGAGATTATAACAAAAAAGAAAGGAGATAAATTTTATGTATATAGAAGGATTATAGGGTGGGTAGGGCTATGGGGAAAATGAGAATTAATAGTGTCTTATACTGGTACAAATTCCCATTGTGCAGTGCAATCATGATGTGTATATGTAATGTACCAATAAAGATTTCAATTTAAAAAGTTAATTAATTAATTAATTAATTAATGGAGAAAAAGATACCTCCATGGCAAAGAATAACTGAAAAACTTCAAGAACAATGAACCAGCTCTACAAAATGTTCTGAAAGTAATTTTAGAGAGAGAAAGTGAAAACTACAATTGGAAGAACTCTAGTAAGAAGAAGCCACTATACAAAAAAAGCAATTAAACAGAAGGGAAAACCAAAGAACAAACAACATGAAAAATTCCCTGGGATAAATTAATACATATCAATTATGACTATCAGTGTAGATGGACTTAATCCCTCAACCAAAAGAGACTGGCAGAATTGATCAAGAATCAAGATTCAACAAAATGCTGGATATAAGAAATACATTTGATCCAAAAAAAAAATTCATAAACTGAAAGTCAAAGGATGGGAAACAATTTTCCATGGGATAGGAACCCAGAAAAACAAACCAGGGATAGGGCCGGGTATTAGCTCAGTGGATTTAGCATTTGCCTGGCAAACTCAAGGTCCTGAGTTTCATCCCTGGTACCACATAGCATAGTACCAGGCATAGTGGCTTTCGCCTGTAATCTCAGCACTCAGGAGGCAGAGGTAGGGGGATTACTGTGAGTCTGAGGCTCACTTGGGCTACATAGTGAGCTCGGGGCCAGCCTGAACTACCAACTGAGATCTTGTCTCAAAATCTTAAAAAAATTTTTTTTTCAAAAATAGCTAACTTATTTACAAGGGAGGTGAATTTGAAGCCAAGACTCATCAAAAGTATCAAGGAACATTGCTACATACTTATTAAAGGAAAAATAAAAGAAGAGATAACAATTATAAATATTTATGCACCAAATATCTGTGCACCTGATTATGCAAAGCAAATACTAACAAACATTAGAAATCTATGAACATGAACACAATTGTAATGGGGGGACTTAACATTGCACTGTCACAAATAGACCTAATATAGGTTAAAAAATGAACAAAGGAATATCAAATCTGAACCAAACTTGTGAACAAATGGACTTAGTAGATGTCTATAGAGTGCTCCATTATAAAGTACCAGAATACATATCTTTTTCAGTGACACATGGGATATTCTGAAGAACAGACCACATAGTAGCTCATAGAACATGCTGAAATAAATGCAAAGAAACTGAAATTTTCTCACACATATTATAGTATTATAGTGCAATGAAAATGGAAATCAATGACAAAATAAATGACACTTTATAAATGAGTGGAAATTAAATAACACCATCCTGAGCAATCAATTGGTCTAAATTAACTTGAAGAAACACAACCTACTGCAATTTATAGAGCACAGTGAAAGCACTTTAAAAGGGAAATTTACAGCAGTGAACTTTCATGTTAGGAAAACATCACAAGCTCAGGAAAAACAACCTAATGTTGAAATACGAACTTACAGAAAAAGAAAAACAAGTCAACCTCAAGGTCATACAAGTGAGGAAATTATAAAGATGATGGCAGAAGTCATGGCAATTGAGACTTAGAAAGCAATACAAAGAATCGATGAAGAGTTGAGTCTTTGAAAGATTAAATATAATTGATAAAAATTTAGACAACCATTCCAAAAAGGAAGAAAAAACTCATATTCATGTATTTGAAAATGAAAATAGTGAAATCACAACAGATCCTGAAGAAGTACAGATGACCACCAATGGTTACTTTGAAACGCTGGACTCTAACAAGATGGAAAAATAGAACAAAGGGTCAGATTCTTAGACACAGATGAATTACCAAAACTGACTCAATAGGATATAAAAATTATAAACAATTCAATATCAGTCCAAAAAATAAAAACATAATTAAACACTTAACAACAAAGGAAAGACCAGATTCTGAGAATTTCACTACAGAATTTCACAAAATCTTAGAGAGCTAGTGCCAATTCTCTTCAGACTCTTCAATGAAATAGAAAATGAAGTAACATTCACAAAATCATTCCTAAAAGCAAGCATTACCTTGATGGTAAAATCAGAGAAGGACCCAACCAAAAAGAAAACTACAGGCAAATCTCCCTAATGAACATAGACACAAACACCCTCAATAAGACATTGGCAAACAGAATACAGCACATCATCAAGAAGATTATACACTATGACCAAGTAGGATTCATCCCAAGGATACAGGGTGTTTCAACATATGCAAATCAGTAAATGTAATTCACCACATCAACAGAGCCCAGGACAAAAATCACATGAACATCTCAATAGATGCAGAAAAAGCATTTGACAAAGTCTAACACATATTCATTATTCAAAAAAAAAAATCCTACAGAAAATAGGAAGAGATGGCCTTTATTTCAATTTGATAAAAGCCTTCTATGACAAACCAATAGCCAACCTCATATTAAATGGCAAAAAATTGAAAGCTTCCACACTAAAATCAGGAACAACATAAGGATGTCCACTATTACCACTCCTATTCAACATAGTCCTAGAAAAATTTAAGAAGAGAAATAAAAGGAATGAGAATAGGAAAGGAAGAAATTATCATTATTTTAGGTGATATGATTCTCTACATATTAGACTTCAAAAATTCCACCAAAAAGCTTCTAGATTTAATAATCAAATTATATCATGTAGGTAGATAGAAAGTCAACACTCAAAATTCAGTTGCATTACTAATCATAAATAGAAAACTTGCTAAATCTTATGGATATAGGGGGATTGCAGCACGGGTGGGGAAAGGGGAAAAACGAGAATCAAGTCGTCATATTTGGGTATAAACTCTCAATGTTTAATGCGATGATGGTGTGTGTACATAATGTACCAATAAAGATTTGAATTAAAAAAAATGAATTAGGGAACCATGCTGTTCATAATAGCACAGAAAAAATGATATACTTAGGAAATGAAATAAAGGACCTATACATAGAAAAATTACACTGCTCTTTGAAAGGAGATCAAAAAGGATGTAAGATGATGGAAAGATATCCCCTTCCTCTGAATAGGAGGAATCAACATACTAAAAATGGCTGTACTCTCAAAATTTTTATAGATTTAATGCAATCCCAATCAAATACCAATAACATACCTTGCCGAACTGGAGAAAACATTCCTAACTTCATCTGGAGTCAGAAGAAACCGAGAAGAGCATAAACAGTTCTGAGCAACAAAGATAAGTTAGGGGCCATCATTCCTGATAGAAAACTATACTTATGAGGCACTGTGGTTAAAACAGCATGGTAATAGTTAGGAAAAAAAAACAAAAACAAAAAATCTAACCTAAAGATCAATGG
This sequence comes from Petromus typicus, assembly GCA_004026965.1. Taxonomy (NCBI): domain Eukaryota; kingdom Metazoa; phylum Chordata; class Mammalia; order Rodentia; family Petromuridae; genus Petromus; species Petromus typicus. The sequence continues at coordinate 17,060 of PVIR01003006.1, read as the reverse complement.
AACAGACTAGAAAAGGAGGAAACAGTGCCAAACACACTCAACCACATTATTTTTGACACAGGAGCCAAAGATGCTCACTGGAGGAAGGATGACCTTTTCAATAGCACGTACTGGCAAAACTGGCTTTCTACATGCTGAAGATTAAAACTAGATACATGTCTCTCACCATGCACTAACCTAAAGTCAAAATGGATAAAAGTGCTAAATACTACAACAAAAACCCTATATCTTCTGGAAGAGAGAATAGGTTGAGCTCTTGAGGACACAAGAGTAGATTAGGACTTTATGAACAAAACCAAAACTGCATGGGAAATAGCACAAAGAATCAACAACTGGGGCCTCATTTTGTTATGAAAGTTTTTGCACTGCCAAAGAAACCACCAACAGACTGGAAAAAATTTAACTAGAAACTTCTATGCTAAAAGAGTATTATCTATAACATGCAAAGAATTAAAAAAAATCAGACCATCTGACATGAAAACACACTTCCCAGATGAAGAAGTACAAATAACAAAAAAAAAAAAAAAGAAAAAAATATTCAACATCACTGTCATCCAAGAGATGCACAAATTAAAACAATACTGAGATTCTATTTGACTCCATAAGCAATGGCGATTATCGATAAATCAACCAACAACAAATGCTAGCAAGGCTGTGGGGGGAAAAGGAACCCTTCTCCACTGTTGTAGGGAGTGCACACTGGTGTTACTATCATAAAAATCAGTGTGGAGATTCCTTAAAAACTAGAATTCAAGGTCATGTTTGATTTAGCTCTTCTCTTGCTGGGTATCATCCTAAAATAATTACAAGTATCATGCCACAATGATATATATGCACCGTTTATAGTGGCACAGTTCATAACAGCTAAATCTTAGAAACAACCCAAAAGCCTATCAACTTATGAGTCGATTAAAAGGGGGTGCTTTTTCTTAATAGAATTCAATACTACTCCGCCATAAAGAATGATAAATTGGACATATTTATGGATGCAACTTGAGACTATATTCCTAATTGAAATAAATTGGAGACATATGAATAGATATTTCATTGTCTCTCTAGTTAGAAACTGAAAGGATAAATAAGGACAAAATGTATAATAGATGACATGAAGTAAGAAGAAACTTCAAAAGGAAAGTGAAACTGAAAGGGTATAGTAAGAAAAGGTAAAAAATTGATAAAAGGACAAAATGGTAACAAAGCTTCTATAAATAAGGGGAGCGAGTTGAAGGGAGGGCACAGGAATGAAAGAAAAAGAGGAAACAAGCTATATCATATACAGCTACAAACTACCTTTATTGAATGTAATCATTGTGTGATCATTATGATCATATTTGAATTGTACCAATAAGACTAATTTTAAAAATTAAACATAAAACCAAAGTAGGTAACTTAACACTGCTCCTTATTTTGTCTCCTTTGGGAAAATCTGAATGTTGTCCTTATGTTTTTGAAGGAATATAAAAATGATATAAAGGCATTTGCTTCGGCTGGGAGGAGTGACAAGCATAACTTTGTCACTTGGGTGAACTGTAAGCAAACAGAAGAGTATGGCTGGTCATAGCTCAAGAGCTTCATGGTCAACAGGGGTGAGACAGGTTAATGTTTAAAAGGTTATAAAATTTCATACAACAGAAAGATTAGCAGTATACATTCTTCCACCACAGATTCTGCAAAATTAGCTGATGAATTTTGAAGAGCAAAGAATATGGGAGTATTAATTTAAAACAACAAAATTCTAGTAAAAAAGATGAACAAAAACACTAACAAACATCAGAAAAAGATTCACCCCAGGAGAAGTTCTAAGTGAAAAATAAACCAAAAATGGAACAATTTTCCAAATGCAAATTTAATAAAATGAAGAATCATAGTCTATAAACAACATAAATTAAAAATAATAGTGACAGTATTCACGAATACACATCTGATATTCTGCTGCTGTATATAATTCCTGGAGAACAATCTGAAGGTGAATACATCAATATCCTATATTCACTGAAGTTCAAATGAGAGAACTTTCAGTGACTTTATTCTTTTATTCTTACACTTTTTTGCTTACACTTTTTATAACTTTCAAATGTTTTATATTGAGCATACTTCATAATTCAAAACCTGGTTTAAAAGAATAAATTCTACAAATGAGAAAAAAAATCTGACTTTAAGAATGTATTGCAGCCTTTTATCAAAGTTTGTAGGCCTCTAAATTTTAAGTTTTTGTCTTATCATCCGCTGTATTGTTTGTGTATTACACACCTAGCTGGATTAAAAGCTTCTAGAGAGTAACAGTGTTGTCTCTGGTCATTCATATTCTTGAACCAATCACCTAGCCTAACTGGATGATTAATGAACACAAATTGTATTTTTAAAATAAAATTTATCTTCTTTTCCCGAAATAATACTCATCACTATTGATATAATTAGTTCCACTGTCATTATATTAGCTATTCTTTTTTTACAATTTTGGAGATTTACTGAATCTTCTCTTTGCATTACTTTTAATATATAAACACCAAGCCCTTTAAATATCTTTGCACTGTTTTGTTATCCTTTTCATTGTCCCAGTAACAAACTTATTCCAAGCCCTCGCACGGCACTTGGGGGCTACTGCAATCCCTGACTGAGCTCTCTGGCTCTTAATCTCTTCTGTATAACACTCTTATACAAATTTCCTAAAGCCAGAGTGTTTTTGATTTAATGATATTTTAGTTGCTTTAATTAAGCAATATAATGTTACAGCAGAGAGTTATTTCATTGGGCACTAAAACACAGTCAGAATATTTTGAACTAAATCCCGAGGACATAAAACATGGTAAGAAATCAAAAGGCCTACATGTTGTAGCATTAGTATACATTTTACTATTTAAAAGTTTACATATTAGTATAGAACAAACAAGAGACTGGGGATTTAGTTCAGTGTAACTGTGAATGTCTGGCAAGCACAAAGTCCTGAATTCTATTTCTAGTACTAATATTTTTTTTAAGAAAAGAGCAAAGCACATAATTATATTAATAGTCAATAGAAGTCAAATTTTCCAGTACTAGAAAAAGAAGACACCCAAGATAAAAAGGTAAGTAAAACAATCTGTTCTTTAATTGAATTAGAAATATAGTCTACTAATTCAACTTTCTTTCACTAAAATATATTTCTTCATTATTAGTACATTTTAATAATACGAAACAATGAGATTTATTTTGATATATTGTTATAGACTCCTTTTCTGTCCTATACGCCTCTTTTTTTTTTTATGAGACAGTCTTGCTTTTGTAGTTCAGGCTGGCCTCGAGTTTAGCCTTGAACTCACAACAATCCTCCTGCCTCTGCCTCCCGAGTGCTGGGATTACAGCTGTGAGCCACCATGTCAGGCACTGTGGTATGTGGTACTGATTGCTGGTGGGCGTGAGTCTTCATGCCCAGCATTGTTGTATGTGGTTACCAGGGATCGAACCTGGGCCCTTGCACTTGCAAGACAGGCGCTGGAACCACTAAACTAAATCTCCGGCCCATGTCCTGTACTCTTATTCATTTCCAATAGACCTTCTTTATTTTTGTTACCCCTACATTTTAAAGATTGCTTATATAGGAGAAAACATGCAGTATTTAGCTTTGTGAGTCTGGGTTATTTTGCTAAAGCAAAATTATGTCTGATATATTTTCATACAATGAAATCTTCAAGTAATTCTCATAAACTAGAGAATAAGTAAAAACTCCAAGCTCTGCACTCTGGCATTTATACTCATGTATAATGTAGCTCCAATTTATATTCTTTTATCTCCCTTTCTTTGCTGATTAAAAATTCAGAAATGAGTATTTGTTTAGTGCTTACTGTGGGCCACATACTGGTATGCGTACTTTTGACTGGGGAGGCTTATCTGGTTGTCACTCCAGTCTTATTTTGGAACAGAAATTCACTAGATACAGAAAATTTCAAGTAGAGACATCTAACCTATACAAAAGAGCTAGATCACAAAAAAAATCACTGCCCATTATTGAATTGTAAATTGTTGAACATGGCCACAATGATGGTTGTATAGAGGAAGACAGGGAAATGAAACTGGAATTGTGAGAGGCACATTTTCAAGAGCTTTGTATAATGAACAGGGAGCACAATGTTTATTCCATAATTAAAAACTAAAGTTCATTTATTAAATTTGACACCTGGAAAACCCATGGTGTGCCTAGTAAAACAAGTCTAGGAGAAGTGAAAAATTGAAAGACAAATCAAAGGGAGTTGATGGACAGGGAGAAGCAACAGTAAATTTAAACCATTTTTTCCAAATAATAACTATAGGGAAAGTAAGAGATTATATAGGTAGCAGGATAATAATCTCAAGATTATATAGGTAGCAAGAGGACTAAAGTATAAACGCTTTGGGGAGACATGAAAGAGGGATATATGTGCTATAGTTTAGATAAATGTCTCCCAAAGGGCCAAGTGCTAAATGTCTTGGTACCTAACTCATGATTCTGTTGGGGGATAGTGGGGTCCTTAGCAGGTGGAGCCTAGAAGGAAGTCATCATATCAGAAAAGTTATGTTCTTCACTCTTCATTTTAGGCCAGGAGGCAAGTGGTTTTGATCTGTCATGTGCTCCAGCCATAATGTGTTGCCTCACAACCACGAAAGCAGCAAATCCAACTGATCATAGAGTGAAACTTCCAAAACTGTGATTAAAAATCACTGTTTTCCCCTGTAAATTGATTATTTCAGACATGTGTTATAGTGACAGAAATATGATGAACACAGCATGGTGGAATTTGGATTCTGAACACACAGGAGAGCTTAATGTACAGATCACAAAAAATGATTTAACAATGGAACAGGAAGAGGGTCAGGAAAATTAAAATCACAGATAATGGATATGGATATAGATTAGCTTATAAGTACAGAATAATATGTGAGACATTCCAGCCTAATGGCTTATGAAGTAGGATATGAGATACTTCATTCCACTTGAGAGCATGTGAGTTCACAAGTGACTGAAAGAGAGAATTAAATAGAAAGAACAGTCTTGTAGAGGGATAACGTGATGATAATGGGGGATACAGTCTGGGATGATTGATTGAAGAAAAAAAAATTAACTAATGATGTGATAGAAATGTGATGAGTTGGAGTTAAAAGACCAAGAATATTAATAGATAGAATATGAGCACACCAAAAGTAAAGAAAGAAAAAACTAAATGGGTCAAAGATTATTATACTCAATGAGTGAGACATTAAGTTTTAAAATTTTAGAAACCAAACACTCCTAAGCAAAGGTGAGTTTGATAAGTCTATCTGGAGGTAATGAAATTTGGGAGCTAAGGTACAAGGAAATCTAAGTAGATACCAGATAATTGCCAACTCCAGTTTCAAAATGTATATGAAATCTAATTTTTCATTAGTTTCACTACAACCACTTAGTCTAATCAATTATCAACTTTTTTACTAGCTTCATAATTGGCATCTCAGATTCCACCCATGGCTTGGTGAACCCCAAGCAGCTTTTTGCCAATTCACTAGAGTGCGTATTTGATCATGTCACGCTCCCTCCCTCCTTTGTTGAACATCCTCTGCTTCTTTCCTAACTGTTTTTTTTCTTTTTTTTTTTTTTTTTTTGAGACAGGGTCTCACTTTGTAATTCATGCTGACCCTGAACTCACTGTGTAGCCCACAGCACCTTGAACTCACAGCAGTCTTCCTGTCTCTGCCTTCCAAGTGCTAAGATTACAGTCGTGGCCACCTTGCCTGACAGTGGTATGTGGTTATTCAGTGCTGTGCATGAGTCACCATGCTCAGAATTGTGATACGTGGTACTGAGGATCAAACTCAGGACCTTGCACTTGCCAGGAAGATACCAAAACCACTGAGCTAAATCCCTGGCCCTTCTTTCCTAAGTTCTAAATGTCTCTACCCCACTTTACCCACAATGTGTATATAAAATGTAACAACAAAATCAATTATTTTTTTTAAAAAAACATCATCTTACCCTAAGTTTTTCAACCATACCACCTCATGCACTTCTTGTTTTTATTATTATTTACCTACACTGAAATTTTTGCATTTTACAAACACTTTAAGTGAGTCTTAGGCTTTAGTCTTTTGGACTTCTTGTTGGCTCTGCATACAATATAAGACTACCACCACCTCTGCAAATCTCTGCATGAATTCCCTGACTTTCTTCAAATCAAGGCTACAATTTAACTTTCAAAGTCTTTTTCTTACGGACTCCATCTGAAATGAACAGATATTTTTCAGAGGAAGAAGTAAGAGCAGCTAAGAAGCATATGAAGAAATGCTCAACATCATTAGTCATTTGAGAGATGCAGATGAAAACAACATTGAGATTTCATCTCACTCCACATAGAATGGCTTTCATTTCAGAATCAGCCAACGGCAAATGTTGGCGAGGCTGCGGAGAAGAAGGAACCCTTCTCCACTGTTGGTGGGAATGTAGACTCGTACAACCCCTGTGGAGATCAGTTTGGAGATTCCTGAAAAAGGTAGGATCGGAGGTTCCATTTGTCCCGGCCATTGCCCTGCTAGGTATATACACACAAGAATTAAAAGACTCATATCACAGTGACATATGTGCACCCATGTTTATAGCAGCCCAATTTGTGATTGCTACATCTCGGAAACAACCCAAGTGTCCATCGACTGGAGACTGGATAAAAAAGCTGTGGTTCTTCTACAGAATGGAGTATTACTCTGCCATAAAAAGATAAGTTTGAATCATTTCTACTTAAATGGACATACCTTGAGGATATCCTCATAAATGAAATAAATTAGGCACAGATAGGTACATATCACATCTTTTCTCTGGTATGAGAAAATAAAGATGTAAATGAGTACTAGAATTGTATGTTATATATTGTGAAATAGAAAATGCTCAGTGTAAAATAGGGTGAAGGGGGAAAAATGATGAGACTGTAACAAAAAAGTAAGGAAACAAATTTTTTGTATATGGGGGGGTGGTTGGGTGGGTAGGGCTATGGGAAAAAATGAGAATGAAATTGTGTCATATACTGGTACAAATCCCCATTATGGAGTGCAATCATGATGCGTATATATAATGTACCAATAAAGATTTAAAAATTTAAAAACAAATAAAGCCTTGAGCTGAAGATATAGTTTGATTTTAGGTAGACCACTTACCTAGCATATTCTAGTTCCTGAACTGGAACTCAACACTGAAGAAAAAATGTAGGCTTTAACTTTTTTCACATGTATATCCCAGCATTATTTTTCTTATACTAATTTGATTGACTAAGCTATTTTGTATTTCTAATTTTCTTGTTCATTTTTTTTTTTGTCTCTGACTCCAGGCTCTATGAAGAATTCAAATTCTGTATGTGTAGGGTACAGAGTGAGGATAATTTCTTCTTAAGTCTTGTCATCTCTTTTATCTTGTAAAAACAAATTCCTGGATAACATGGAACTCAAGGAAAGTGCTAATATATTTGCTCAAAGAAGATCTCTAACCAAAGTGCAGAAGCTACAAAGAGGAAGTGTAGTCCCTGCAACATTTCCAGACTAAGGAAAAATGAAGGGCACAGAGTCAAGCACAGTGGTTAGAAAATGGTACAAAATTATAGAGAAGTGAAAATGTAATTTTTTCTTTCTGTTTATACTTTGCCAGTTTGTATGAAGAGAGAGACTCTGGTTTCTCAAAGACCATCCTAAATAGATAACTTGAACACATGTCAGATCTAGACCACAGATTGAGAAGTTCCTTTGCATTCAATAATACCACCAGGCCAAGATAACATAGGTAGGAAATCAGATGACAAAAGTAATTTAAAAAACAATTTGAAAATAATAACAAGAAGTGACTGAGTTTATATTTTTAATAACCTTCCTCAAAGAGTTAAATATACAAAAATGCTCTTCAAACTTATATAAAATAACCCTTTTTTAGTCTCTATTTAACTTTTATAGTATGTAGGGAACAGGGAAAGAGGATGTTACTAAAATTTCTGCAGTGAGTCCTAGTCTTCTGTGAGCCACGACAACACAAGGTGAAGTAGGCAGAAAAAAGGAGCTTAGAGAAGAAGCTGAACTTTGGGTCTCATCAATGCTGCTCTGGGTAGGGAAGATGAAAGACCTTGAGTTTACTACATCTTTGTTGGGAACATAAGTGCATCTAGAACACTGGGGGACAGAGTGATAATCCTAGAATAATGAGGAATTTATGTAGAGGAAGATTTTGTTCCTCTCCAGGATGTCTTCAACTGGTATAATCCTGCCCTGGGGCATCACAGAATCACTAGATCACTGAGGTTTTAGCTGTGACTAGAGGCAAAAGTGGAGTTATGTTTCCTCTTGCAACAGCTTGCCTATAGTCAGGAAAACTAGGCCTAATCATAATTTAATTGTGAAATGATTTTTCCCCAAAATTATGTAGAATTGTCCCTAACAACAGTAGAATGATATAATCTTCTCAAAATTATTGCCCTGGAGAGTATATACACATGCTTAGTATTCTTTTATCTGTAATAATTTTAAAAGACAAAAGGAAGGCCTAGAGTTAATGGCACATGTTTATAGTAATCCAAAAGATTTTTCATTTTCATCAACTTTGTTTTTTCTCTCACAGTTGGTTTTAAATCTACCATTTTATTATTTAAAAATGGCATATTCTGATCTGTTTAATTGATCCCTTTTTTTTGCATTATATATCACAGTAGCATATATATATCACAGTAGCTTTGTAGTATAAATGTATAAAGTCAGGGATTGTGATGTCCCCTGAATTGCCCTTGTTGTTCAGAATTGATTTGCTGTTCTAGGTTTCTTCTGATTCTAAGTTAATTTTATGATTATTTTTTCTGGTACCGCAAGGGATGCTATTTGTATTTTGAATGGGAGTGTATTAAATCTGTGTAACAGTTTTGGTACGATAGACATTTTTACTATGTTGGTTTTTCCTCCCCTGGAGAAAGTGATATTTTTCCATTTTCTTGTATTCTCTTAATCTCTGGACGTGGGGTCTTGGACAGTCCTATCAGCTTTCCGGACATCCTTTTGCCGCCAGCCTAGGTTCCTTACTCTGTTTCTTTCAGCATTCTTCTCCCTGCTGCTGCAGTGCCCTCAGCCCACAGCCAGCCCAGGCTGCTCCCAGTCCTCCCAAGCCTTGCATAATCAATCTCCTCTGCTTCGCTTGGCAAGCTGTTCTCAGGATGCTCCTCACAGGATGGAGCACATGCTCACTTCACTTCCGCTCAGTGTCGATAGGCCTGAGGCTGCTTGCATCCCCCCTCCATGATCTGTTATCCTCTTTCCCACCCGCTGGTTGCTGAACAAGAGGGATCGTATGTTCCACTCAGTAACGATCCCTGCTTCTACTCCGAACTGTAATCTTCTTCTTGTTACGGTTTTCCGGATGGAGAAAAAGAATCGGTGGCCTGTCAGGGAGGGAGCAGCGTCTGTGTGTACTGGTGAAATCTGTTGCCAGGCTGCAGCGTTCTCAGATTTCAGGAAGGCAAAAGGCCAAGGCCTTATATGCCAGATTTGTCCTTGTGAATTGAGTTTGCCACATTTTTTTTTTAAAAATTCAAATCTTTATTGCTATATTACAAATACACATCATCATCACATTCAACATTGGGAGTTTATACCAGAATATGACATGACTTGATTCTCATTTTTCCCATCCTCCACCCAGCCTGGAGTTTGCCACATTTTTTCAGTACATCGATTTTTGGGGACCTTCCTAGAATGGCCATTCCACACGCTAGCAGCAGTGACACTGGCAGCCCTGAGGGCTGATCTGTCCATTTTATAAATTCCTATGCTTATGTTTTGTTTGAACTACGAGTCTATTTCCGACTCATTTTGGCATCGGAATGTCTATCACTCCCTGTCTGCCCATTACCTGTATCGTTAGCTGATCTTCTCTGAGTAGCTCCGATGTGGCTTCTCCTCTATTCAACCACATGGATTACTTTCCAGTCTTAAGCCACTTTTAGAACTGTCTTCGTGAGGCTCACCGGTGACGCCCTGGGAAGTATTTTAGGGAGAGGCAGAGACAAGGTAAATGCAAATGCCTCCTCTCTGTCAATAAATACATGCATATTTCATATAAAATAATGACAAAGGTACAACAGCAAACAGGAGTCCACATGGGAATGTTCCTGCCCTGGGGCTTTAACCAGACAGTGGAAAGCAAGTGACATATCACAACATGTCCAGATCTGTCCTATTGGTTTTAGAGGTGACAATAGTTTTGGATTCTACCTTTTTTTTTGGTCATTTTTGACTAATTAGTTCAGGTTTTCTCTCTCAAATGAAATCTGGACATGAGGAGACAGAGACACTTCTGTCTGTAGAGATGGAAGGGTACCAAGGGACAGCCAGAGATTGAGAGAGAGAGAGAGAGAGAGAGAGAGAGGAGAGAGAGAGATATTGAGAGAGAGAGTAGAAGAGTGTCTAGAGACTTTTTTGTGGAAAACTTTCAAGGAAAAGAATGAACACTGTAATACGAAGAATACTGAGAGAGAAAAATCAAGGACAAAGAAAAGATTTATGAGGAACGCTTTTTGGTATCCTCCGGTCTTAGGCTCTAATGTAGATAAGAAAAACACATTAGGGTTCCCCAGAATTGTAGTAATAACAGAATGATGACTTAATAGTTTCATGTCTTTCAATAAGTTTACTCAGTTTTCTCCTCATCAGTTTCCTTATCTGTAAAATACAGATATTACTATCTATCCATTAGGTTAGAATATTGCCTAACACATGCTTGGCCAGTATATATATGGGTCTGTCTATATAATCACAAATCTTCTTTAAAAATAAGTAAAAAGGAGATTGGATAAACGCTATTCTAGGTGAATCTCACATAGCCCAGGACTCAAATACTTATTTTTTTCCTAAAATATATTTTCTCACTGTATTTATTCATCATTGTGATTCATACTGGTGAATGTGGGTATAATGGTACTTGTGAGCTATTTAATAAAGAATTTCTTGGAATTGAAAGTCATTATTACAATATTTACTGAGATAATGATATTATTTTACTCTGCACACCCAATATCTATTATGGGAATTCGTTTATGCAGAATATTAGCCCTTACTTTAGAAATGAGCAACTCAGTAAGCTTTAAATTCTTGGTATTCTGTTGTTTAACACTACCATTTGTAAAGAGAGAAAACTGGAATTAAAATGGCAGTAAGCAAAGGAAATCAACACACATTTGTGATCATGGAATATTAGAGTAAGCTTAGTGATTATTTTAAAACATCTAGTCATAAAGATTGAAGTTTATGGATTGATAAAGAGTAAGTTTTTAAAAAACATCAGAAGGTGCTTCAAATGCAGGGACATTGGCATATGATAAAGACGTCTTTCTCTTCCCTGACCTCCCTCTTTGAGCCCATGAAACAGCAGTAATGAGAGCTCCTCAGACGGTGCACTCATTGACAGCACTTAGGTCCACAGCACATTGTAGAACAAGTATATAAAGATGTGCACTATGGGAAATGAGACACAGGAAAGTATGGGAGGAGCTGGAGTTCATTCTTATCCTGTGTTGTCAGAAAATGACTTGACATTTAATTTAAGGACTGGAAGAGGAACAACTGCTTATTCCTCCATGATGTCTCCCAGAGCTTAGAGTCAGAAAAATATGTACAACTTAGGAATTTAAAAGATTTTCCAGTCTTTTTTTAATCTTTATTGGTACATTAAATATACACATCATGATTGCACTCCATAATGGGGATTTGTACCAGTATAAGACACAACTTAATTCTCATTTTTTCCCATAGCCCTACCCACCCTACCACCCCCCATATACATAAAATTTGTTTCCTTACTTTTTTGTTACAATCTCAACATTTTCCCCTTTCACCCTATTTTA
>PVIR01003005.1:0-94212 GCA_004026965.1 Petromus typicus | reverse complement strand
TCCACATAGAATGGCTGCCATTTCAGAATCAGCCAACGGCAAATGTTGGCGAGGCTGCGGAGAAGAAGGAACCCTTCTCCACTGTTGGTGGGACTGTAGACTCGTACAACCCCTGTGGAGATCAGTTTGGAGAATCCTCAAAAAGCTAGGATTGATGGTCCCATTTGACCCGCCCATTGCCCTGCTAGGTATATACACAAAAGAATTAAAAGACTCTTATTACAGTGACATATGTGCACCCATGTTTATAGCAGCCCAGTTTGTGATTGCTACATCTTGGAAACAACCCAAGTGTCCATCAACTGGAGACTGGATAAAAAAGTTGTGGTTCTTCTACAGAATGGAGTACTACTCTGCCATAAAAAAATGATAAGTTTGAATCATTTCTACTTAAATGGACATACCTTGAGGATATCCTCATAAGTGAAATAAATAGGGCACAGATAGGTACATATAGCATCTTTTCTCTGGTATGAGAAAATGAAGATGTAAATGAGTCCTAGCATTGTATGTTATATGTTGTGAAATAGAAAATGCTCAATGTAAAATAAGGTGAAAAGGGACAATGTTGGGATTGTAACAAAAAAGTAAGGAAACAAATTTTATGTATATGGGGGGGTGGTAGGGTGGGTAGGGCTATGGGAAAAAAAGAGAATTAAGTTGTGTCTTATACTGGTACAAATCCCCATTATGGAGTGCAATCATGATGTGTATATTTAATGTACCAATAAAGATTTTTAAAAAATCAAAAAAAAAAAGAAAAACCAAGATCCAGCCCCTTCTCCCAACGCATCTCCTATCTCTCTCCCCCGCCTCACTACACTCTGGCCACACTGACCTTCATTTAACCCCTGAAGCAGGCCAAGCTCAGTAACTGCGCTCTTGTTTCCTCTTACTTGAGTCTCCCCATCTGTAAAATGAGGGACATGGGTAACCACGCCTGTCTCACAGGGCAGTGGAGAGGATCAGGGGCCATCTGGAGAGACGAACACCCTTGCTCAGCCCTCGGGAGTGTCGCACAGTCAGAAAGGATGAGGGGGACAAGGGAGGAAACTCTTCCCTCACATGACCGCACAGCTGCGGCTTTCACCATCCAGCACCCACCAGGCCCACGCTGCCGCATCCTCGCAGAGGCCTTCGTAGGCCTTTCTACCTGCCTTCCTCTCATGTTCTTCCTGCACATTCTGGCCAGGTCAGGCAGCACAGTCCCTCAGTGTGAGCACCTCACTACTTTATGCATTGTTTGTTTAGAGCCGAGATTGAACCCAGGGCCTCATGCATTCTAGGTCAGTGCTCTAACACCAAGTTACATCCTACATCCCTACCCCTTTGTTATTCTTAAATTTTGAGACCAAGTTGTGCTCACTTGTTCCAATTCATCCTTATTCACCTCAGTCTCCTGAGTAGCTAGAATCCCGGATCCCTAGCCCTGTCACCAGTTTATCTTCTTCATGGCACTGAAAGAACCTAACTCACTACCTTAACATCATTCACATGACCTTACTTATTTGTTGATATCAGTGGTTCTCCATTAAGATGATTTTTATCCACATCCTGAAGATATTTTTCAGCATCTGGAGACACTTTTGCTTGCTACAAAAAGACAAGGGAGGGGCTACGGTTATCTGTGGGCAGAGGTCAGCAGTCCTGCTAAACATCCTCCCATGCACCGCGCAGCGCTACAGCAGACTTACCTGGCACTGAACATCGATAGTACTGAAACTGAGAACCCCGGGGTGGCCTGTTTATTTCTCCTCCACGAGCCCTGTCTTATTCTCTTTCTCATCCACAATATTGACCCTGTAGCTCGGTCAATAGATGTTGCCTGGCAATGCCTGTGATAAGTGCCTACTGGTAGTTGGTGATCTAAACATGTTTGCTGAGGAAGTCTGTGATATTTTCTGTGCCTTAATAACTGTGTGAATGTGGTGAGTCATTGAACCTCCCTGCGCTTCGATTGGCAATTTGCTCATTTGTGAAATAGCATAAACATCCACCCCGCCAACATTTACCAAGATCTCAGTGAGTCCCTGTCCACTCACAAAGACTCAAGATCTGTGATCTGGGACCCGCTTACATGTCACTCCCCCGTGAAGCCTTCCCTGACCCTTGCTCCTCAGCCCCCAGAGTAGGTCTTTCCTCCCCATCTCTAAGCCCCGCCCCTTGTGCCCCCCACATGACTTGAATAGTTCTGTAAGCTCTTGGCCCTACTGAATTTCTTCCCCCTTCATAACAAATAGTTTATAATGGCTCTTTTACAATCTTGGAGTGAAACTCATATGTAGCGTAACCTATCTAGACACATCTTTTGAAAATAGATCAATGTAATGCCTTAACTGTAATATAAAAGAAAGGTAAAATGAAGATAATTTATAATAAAACATGCCTTTCAATATATAAATGCTCAGGCTTGACTGCATGAAGAAGCCTAATGAAGCAGGCAAAGGATTGTCCCCACCCATTGGATCATCATAAAGCCTAACACTTGGGTATAGGACTCAACTGCCACAAATAGCATTGCCGTCCGATAAGATTTCCCAAAAGTGGTGACTAACACTTGGTAACGTTTCCAGTGGAGTGAAGTAAAATCTTCCATTAATTTTCACAGTAGTTATATTCATGGAAATTCAGTGCATATTAAATTCGTGACATAAATACTTTGTTTATATATAAAACAGAGTTAGGTTATAGGCTCAAGTAATTATCTACAGATTTTTCACCTATTTGAATGGAGATTTGGAAAGTGATGAAGGACAAAAGGTGGTTCTTTACTGCACAGGGCCATCCCTTCTCCTGAAGAACATTTAGCACCCTGTCCCCCACCAATGAGCACCATCCCTCTAGTAATGTCCCCTACTTGTTCCTCAGACTGGTCTTCAGGGATGACACTGCCCTGTGGAGAATTTCTATGTGGGTTTGTTTTTCTCTTTGACCCATATCTGAGCAACCACAACACACATGGACTTGTCCTTTCACCTTTGCGTTCCCGGAACCTAGCAGGAGCAGAGTATTCCATGAGTCTCCAGGGACTTCTGATGGGCTGACACATGTGTACTCATAGCCCAGCCTTATCCCCTTGTCCTACAGCAGAGGACATGCCCCCAGCTTCCTGTTGATGATCTCTGGCCCCTGGGCTATAAACTGGCTCGTGTGCAGGAAGGTCCTTGGGAGTTGACAACATCAGACAGCACTTTGGTAATATAGGATGCAGCTTATATTGGCCAGCTTAATATTGCTGGGATAAAGTACTTGACATCTACAATTTAAAAGAGACAAGGTTTATTTTGGCTCATGATTTCAGAGGGATCCACCCATGGTCAGAAAGCTCTAAGGCAGAAATATCATGGTGGGAGGGCATAGTGGAGGAAAATGGCTTGACTCTAGACATTTGGAAAGCACTGATCCGAGAAAAGCCAGTACCTAAGATCACATTCCCATGGTACACCTGGACACAACCAGAAGTGTGCTTCACTGATCTCCTAGCATCTCTTGAGCCAATCAAGTTGACAATGGTTACAGAGCTGCTAGATGAATCCTCCCACTTACTTGCTCTTCCTGGGCTCCATCCCAGTAAGTATCCCACAGGATGCAGGATGCCTTGGCTACCTACAGGACTACCCCTCACTCATACCACACCTGGTTCCCTTCCTCCTCCTATCTTATTCCTCTGCTCCCTCAGTATGGTCACCCCCACACTCCTGTGCTTTGGGTACCATTGCTATACAACAAGCCGCCTCCAGAATCCCTTCAAACAACCATGCCCAGATATTATAGGTTGGCTGAATGGTTCCTCCAAGGTTTTGCCACATGTCACTCAGGTGGCGGCCTTCACACCTGGGGGTCCACTGAGCTGAGAGGCAAAAGCTGGACTCCCTACCTGTTGGGCAAGTAGCACTGGCTCTTGACTAGCGATGGCTCCCTCTTCCCTGTGGCAACCAGGTTAGCTGCCTTCTGTGGTACCCTCAGGATGGTATCCAGAACAGAAAGATGGCAGTGCAGGCCCTCTGAACCCAGGCCTCACACCTCAAACCCCATCTTCCCAATGCGTTCTATAGATCATGGTGATCCCTGGGTCAACAAGGGTAGAGAACCTTGGGTTGGGAGTTGCATGCAGGACAGGAAGGATTTATGGGCATTAAAAACTTTCTGCTTGGCATCTACTTTGGGAAGAGGTAAACTAATTAAGACATCAGGCAAATGGGCCAACTGAATGGGCAGGTGGCCATGTGCCAGCAAGCCTGGATGGAAGAGAAGAGGTGACAAGAGCACTTGGAGATGCCCGCATGCTCCCCAGCCCAGGGTGCTGACTGAGGTAGCTAGCTCCTGGTCATACAGGGAGGCTGTCAAGACCTTCTCAGCATCTGTAGTGCCATTCCCCAACTTGTGTTTTTCATAAGACTGTCTAATTCTTCAAAGATACAATTACTTAAGGCAGAACACAAATAGTATTCATCACTGGCCCGTGAGCTATAATTCAGCTCTGTCTCCAGGAATAATTAAAACCTCCCCCTTGAAACAGGAAGGCTTGAAATAGTCCTGCAGATGCGTGAGCGTCCCTGCGCCTGCTGACCTGCAATGACGTGGAAGAATTTCCGCAGGCCATTTTTACACACAGCATGGAGATGTCTCCTTCGCTCGTGAATGGTGAGGAGAGACACAAGGATGCCTAGATGGATAGAGGCAGGATCTGGGGCAGAGAAAGGGGCTGGGGATCAGAGATAGTCCCCAAAGTCACACTCTCATGATCCACTCCTACCTCTTCAATTAGGCCCTACCTTCCAAGTCTCCGTCACCTCTCAATAAAACCACAAAAATATGATCTCATCAGTGAAGCTAGAGCCCTCCTGATCCAGTTTCCTCTAGAAACACTCATAGACACACCGAGGAGTGAACTTGACTATTTTCCTTGATGTGCCACAGTCCAATCAAATTGATAACCAAAAGCAACCATCACAGTATCCATACGAATTCTTGTTCAATCTCTACCCATTTTACAGATCTGGAAGCTGAGCTTCATAGAAGCAAAGTACAAAGCTCAGGAGCATAAAACTATTGTGTGGCCAAACAGGGAGCCAGACTGCTTGAGTCCACAGTTCCTGGGAGTAACAACAAATAAGGTAAAGCTTTGGACAGCAGAGAGAAACAGGACACTCTCCAGAAAGGAAGAAACAGTTTTAAAATCCTTGAAGTCTAGTGGCAGAATAGGGGAAGGTACCTCACTCTACGTATCTCCAAATACCAGAACAAGTGGAGATGAAGTTATCAGGACATAGATATCATTTTGAGACAAGAAAGAACTTTCACACAGGCAAACTTGTCCTACTCCAAGATGAATGAGCTACATGGTGAGGTCATAAGCTCCCCACTCCTGGAAGTGTGTGAACATAAGCTGCATGTCCATCAAAGGAACATCTACGGAGAAGTTATACCTGATACTGAGGTTCAACATCTCCTAGGACAGACTGGATCTCTGGATAGGGACCACCTATTGTACAGAGAAAATCTGAGGCAGGGGAGGCTGAGGGACCGATGGAGGAGCTGAGATCCCCACCTCTCTCTGCCTGTGCCCTCTCAGAGCACAAGGCGATTCACTGGCTGTGTTCTTGGCAGGACTGCTGGATGGGGGAGGGGAGAGATCAGGAGGTCTCTACCCCCATCCAGCCTGCCTGCATGCTGAATGTGGAGGAGTTAACCTGTTGGCCCTTAATCAAGAGCTCTGAGCAAGGCAGCTGTGTGGATGGTGCCATCTCCACAGCTCCAATTACTCTGCAGGGAGCCAAGTCTGATGCAGAAGTCAGAAGGAGCAGAAGACGGTGACAATGACAGTGACAGTGGGGATGGGGAGAATGAAGCCATGGCCTCTGCCCAGGCCTGAGGCAGTAAGGAGTGTCTCCTTCTCAACCCCCAGCCACTAACTTTCCATCCAGCCAGGTCCCCAGAGCTGCAGCCAGCTGAGAGTCCCCCAGCCAAACTGGCAGAGAGGATGCTGGGAGAGAGGGGGATACACCGGGCCCAGAGACAGTCTAGGCCCTGAAGTTGCTGACAAAGTGGCCCTTAATACCCTAAAAGATGTGACAGCACACGTGCCCCTCCATTCTAAGAGGGCTACAGATGGGACATTTGGGCTCTCTTAAGGTTATAAGGAGGCCCTTGGAGACATGGAGACCCGTCTACCTTCTGTTCCTTCTACCCACAGTACCCTGTGTCTCTTCAGAGACCCCAGGGAATGGGGACATGATGCACTGCCACCCCCACCAGTGCCCAACCCCAAAGACCTTGCCCACCTGCAGTGCTGACTGGAGCATTCCCTTCTGAGGAGCAGTCTCCAGGCCCACGCCCTCCTCTCTCGTGGTCCTCCCCACACAAAAGCACCCACAGGGGAAAGGGATGCTCCTGTTGGAGAAGCAGATATTGTTCCTGGGGGAGACACTGACTGGACCCCACCCTGGACACGCTTCCGGTCTGATGGGGGAGACAGCTGAGGTCCAGAACCCCAGTCTGAGGGAGAAAGAGTGACAACAACTAGAGATGGCATCTGTCGGAACACATGCCGGTGCCAATGGCCACATACCCCTGAGCAGCAGGAGGCCTGCCCCACCAATGGGCCAGCAGGGGTGTCGCTCCTGAGCCCTGTGGAGGCAGGAAGTTATGAGGGGTCCAACCTCATCCTCAGAGGTGCTTCCCTGAGCGCAAGAGCTCCAGTCTGTGCAGCTGTGGGAGCCAAGGAAGAGCAGCTTTACTCGTTTAATCCTTAAACAAATTTACAAAATTGTCAGTGGATTTGCAGGAAGCTGAGGGAAGTGGCTTCCGGGAGTGCTGCTGGCTGCTTCCCATCAGCAAGGATTCTCCTCCCTGTGGGGTCAGGGTGGGAGGGAGGAGACACAGCACCCCACAACCCCTTCTCTAGCTCCTCCACACAGGGACCCCACTTCCCCCACCCCTCCTCCTTGAGTCTTCTCTTTAGAAACAGAATCAGAAAATTGGTCAAGGAGGACTTCAGCTACATGGGCCACTAATTGAAGCCATTAGAAGACACAGAGCAAACATTTCCTGCGCACCAGACTCAACAGGCACCAATGCCCTTCATCCACATGAATGAAGCCGGTCCTATCTTTATCACCACTTGACCAATGGGGAACCTGAGGCACGTGAAGATTAAGTCATCCATTTCCTCAGCTCACACAGCTCTTTACTGAGCATTTGCACTGCTCCTCTATTCTATATCTTCAGCCTCTCACCCCGCTCTTTTGCTTTGGACTTTGACTTTTGTCACAAGGAGGACAAGCGGAGAAGACCTAGCCTCCCACCCCCAGTAGGATTCCAGGCCAACTGTCTCTCCTGCTGTAGCTTCCAGCAGCTGTCTCATCCTGCCATTCCCAGCCTCCACACACCTGTGCCCCTTGGTGCCAGGTTAGACATGCCCACCTCCCGCCTGCCCCGCCCCCACCCACGCTGCTCACCCACCCCCCTGAGAATCAGTCCTTGCTTCATGTTGGAGGCTCCTCACAATACAGGCTTGTGATCTGAGCCTCATGCTCAGTCTATCTGGGTCCCTGTGTCAGACACAGTCTCCTGGATGAGGTCCTGGACCTCCCACCGTTCAACCAACCCTGTTGGCTCACAGAGTCTCTGCCAATGGCCTCAGTTTGGTGGACAGAGCCTCTAGGCAGCAGAGAGAACTAGCCCTGGCTGATTGCACCTCCAGTCCCCACTGGAGGCTGGGCCGGTTAACCTGCTCAGAGAGGTCACTGATCAAGCACTGACAAGGAATTAGAAAAGCCCTGACCCACCAGCGACCCTTCCCAGGCCATGGTCCCCTGGTCCTGCTCCAGCACCTCCATCCAACAGATCCCTCATTAGCATCTTAATGTGAGGAGCATATGCAGCGAAGCATCCGAGAAAATCCCCTGCATTTAAATTCATTAACAGTCCTTGGAAGTCCTCAGTGCGGAGGTGGAATTATCGCTAAACTGCCTTTAACTTACCAGCTGTGTGCTAAATGGCTGGCCGGCTGGCCAGGAGGCTGGCTTTAGGGTTGGGGGAGGACTGGAGGGGTGCTGCCTCTCTGGGGACTCAGGCCCAGGGATGCTGGCTGGAAGGTTGTGTTTTCTCAGTTCTGTTTATCACCCTAATGATGAGTGAAAAATGCAATCAACCAGCTGGCTTGTCCACTTAGAAGCAAACAGCTATCCTGACTCCTAGACTCCTATCGATGTGGCTGTGGGTTCAGGTTAAATTCTTCGACCCGCTGCTCTCTGTCTGATGACGGACAAGGGAGGGAATATCGCTGCTCTAGGCGACAGCAGCTTCCCTCTCCCTGCCCAGCCCTCCGCATGCTCCAGTTACCCACTCCCCTCCCGACCTGGGTTCTCTCCATCCTCTCTGTCCCTTGTCCCAGCGCACAGACCACAGTGCTGTGACCTTGCCAAGGGCCGTCTCCTCGGCCTGCCCGGCATCCAGGCAGAAGGTCAGCATTCGGCCTGTGTGTATCCCAGATCCTCATCAAGCCCTGGCACAACAAAGATTCATGGAATTAATTAATTGACTGATTAAATGTTCCTCTTTGCCTGCACTGTCGATCACAGTGCCTGGCTTACTGTGCCGTCTCAATAAATATTTGCTGAATAAATGTTGAGTGACAGATAAATGGTTGCTGCAGGATAGGGAGGGGGTAAGAGGGTTAGGATTCAGGAATTCAACACTTTCTTCAACAAATATTAATTGAGGAACTAATCATAATAATGGTTAATATTTGTACTAGGCTTACTACTGCAAAGCACATGTTAGCACATTTAATATCTGTAATGACCGTGGAGGAGGATCCCAATCGTAGCCTCAGTTTACAGATAGGGAGACTGAGGCCGTTGTCTGGTGGGACAAAAATTTGGTCTGGGATCTCATCCAAGGAATTCAGCTATGAGATGTACCTGCGATATTACATTGCCTAAGGACACCCTTCCAAAAAAGGTAAAAATAAATAGGTGAGGTTAATTTTAATAAGGTATTTTATTTAACTCAATATATCCAAAATATTATCTTTTCCATATCTAATGAACATTTTAAAGGCACTAGTGAGGTTCTTGTTGCTCCTGTTCGCACACTCAGCTATGGGAACTTGGTGTACACCACGTTCACAGCACACGTCCCAGCACTGTGCAATGACTATGTGGAATCACACCGACCTGAACTCTCTGCTCAAAACCACGGTGCCCTCCTGTCTCCAGCCTGAACAAGGCTGGGTGCTAGAGGACAAAAGGCAACCGGCCACAGTCCCATTGAGTGAGGCACACTGTGCTGCGCATCCTGGATAGAGCAACACACTGTGATAGGTGTTGATGACATGAGATGGGACAAGATGATGCTATAGAACGGTGCCAAACGAGCACCAAATGAACCCTGAGGGTGGGACCACCAAGAAGCCAGAGACTAAAATGTCCCAGAAATAAGATGACTCGCTAAAGTTAGAATCAAAGTCAACTAGGCCAAGAGGCAAAAGATAGTAGGTGCCAGGGTCTGGGAATGAGAGAGGACAGCACATTCCCTTAGCCAGGAGATGTTCCCCCCAAGCACTGGGATCAGGAGACTGAACAGGTGGAGGTGTTGGAAACTGTGGCTGGAGAGAGGAGCAGGGGCCAGACACCGAGGGCTGCTAAGGCCCAGAGGCAGAAGATGACCTTGGGAAGAAGGACCTTCAGGGAAGAAGTGTCAAAGGGAGGTGTGCCCTTGAGAAGTGAGACGATAGCCAAGGATCTGCCTAGGGGACACAAGGAGCTGAGCAAGGCATGGATGGGACAGGAAGTGGGGAGCCAGGTAAAGATGTGAGACTTCATGGCTGTGCATGCCGGAGTAAAAGATCGGACCCTGGCTCTGTCAGGGAGCCGGTGAACTGTGGGCTACTCTGGGCAGAAGGAATGAGATGGGCGTGATGAGCTGGTTGAAGGAAGAGGGGCTGAGCTTAGATTCTGAGATACCGAGGCCTAGGTATGAGAGCTAAGGTGCCTGGATAGATGGGCCTGGGGAAGGTTCAGGGGAGAAGGCAGGGCTGGAGGCACACACCAAGTAATTGGGAGATGTGTGGTCTCTGTGGATGGTTGGCGGAGCCTCTGCCTCCTACCTTTCTTGGAGACAAGGCACACACAGGATGTGATGAGCTCTTCTGTGGTTGTGTGAAGTTAGATGAAAGAAAGAGTCCAAAGAATTTAGGGCCAAGGAAACCCTGTTAACAAAGGGATACCCAGTCATCTGTGCCTGCTCTCTTAGTAGAAAGTGGGGCCTAGAGAAAGTAGATCATTTGTCCTAAGCTGCACAACCATGTCATGGTCAAACAACAGCAAGAACCTGAGTTTCCCAACTCAACATCAATGTCCTTTCATCTACCCATCTATCCACCAGTTTTCAGCTACTTATCAGAACCTACTACCTGCAATACATTCACACTGGGGATGAAAGATCAACTTCCAACATGCTGTGTCTGAGATTTAAAGAGAGAAGTAGGGTCCCACAGGAGGGGGAGGGCATTGGGTGAGCAGCACCTGTTTGTTGATGGCAGGGAAGATGCGAGGCAGTGGAGAGAGGCACGCATGAGCTGTGAATCCAGGCTCCAGGATGCAGGGCGGTCACGAGGTGACCCCAGAGGCCTCGTCTTTTTGTTTTGCACACAAATGCATCTGGCCTAGGAGAACACAAGAGGCCTTATTAAAGGGACCAGGCCTCCCCTGCCCTGCTCTGCATATGCCCTTCCCTGCAGCTCTCCTGCTGCAGGACGAAGGCAGCAGGATAAGACTCAGCAGGTCTATTAAGCAGGAGAGCTGGATCAAGAGCTCAGAGTGGCCTCCCCTCTATGCGGGAACACTGAGTAGCCCCACCTTCCCAGCCAGCTTGGGCCACACCAGTGCCTGAGCCCAGCCTGTGGGATTGTCCCCTCAAGGAGTAAGGCTGGCCAGGCCTGGAAGAGGACAGCATGAACTCTGTGGGCCACTCCAGCCCTTGCCTTCTAAGAGTTTATGAGAGACACTAGAAGCAGAAGAAGGAGGGAAAGGAAAACTAAGGAGAGGAGGGTGGGAGTCCATCCAGTGCAACTCAAAATTCATGGGCATTCTCCATACCTAGCAAGGCGCAGGTGTACCTGGACATGCTCAGAGGAAGCATGTTGCCTTCACAGGCCCATTTTCCTGATCGGGGTTTGGAAACAAAAACAGGACACTCAGTCTAGTTGGACTTTAAGATACATAAGATATTTCCTAATAGAAATATGTGCCCTTCATTACACTGAGCCCAGCAATTGGATGGAAGGTCTATCCCAATCCTCTGGACTTCAGAAAGTAGAGGCTGTCTCTGGGAGCTACCACTCACTATCCAGAAAGGTGAGCAAGAGGAGCTCTATCACAGCAAAACACCTGCCAATCATTTCTCAAGGAGGGTCAAAGCCTTGGTTCAAGCAACCGGAGCAACAGCCTCCAGTGACCCACTATGGCCTGGGTCACCTAAAATCACTCATCACTCTGAGCTGCCAGCCCAGTTTCCACAGCCCAGGAGCAACAGAGCAGGCAGAGAGAGACTGGGTGGGAAGAAGAGCTAAAGATGGCTGCCCTGCCACAGCCTACGGGATCTGCTCCATCTATCAGACCCAATCCAATTCCACAGCTGTCAGCTGTCACCGTGAGTGAGGGAATGGCTGCCTCTCACCTATGTCCCCCACCTAAACACACACACACCAACATTCCCATGCCAGCAGCATGGTCCAGCCCTAGCTCTCCCAGTCTCACAGATACCTGACTGCTTGGAGATTGCAAACTGGCAATCAGTGAAGGCTGCCAGGCCCCCAAAGCCATCACTTCAAGCCACACTGAGGTTGCCAGGGCTAGGGAGGACTGGGCAACCCCCAGGCAGGCACAGCTGTTCTTGGACATTAGCTCTTGCAGCCATTCTCCACTGGCAAAGGACAGCTGGCTTGGGTGAAGGAAGAAGCAATATGCTCCAGAAAGCCCTTTATTAACTCTAATTAATTCACTCTCTACTCCACAGGGAGCCTGGGAAAAGGATGAAAGACGTGTGAGGAAATGGGAGATGCAAGAGAAAATCACAGACATGAGTGCAGGAGGAAGACTGGACTCTCCAGATAGGGAGACTGAGGCCCAAAGTCCCGATACGATGTAAGTGGAGGCAGCTTCTTGAGTTAACCACTCTGGAGAGAAGGTCTCTGACGATGTCCAATCTGGCTGTGGGGCCTAACGTAAAAGGCGGGTGGGATGTGATGGAAGTGGAGACCTAGCTAGAGGATCTGGGTAGGACAAGGTTAGCAACATCAAAGTCCTTCCCTTAGCTGGAATGTCTGGTTGGGACATTCTGGAATGTCTGGCTGGGAGGCAGGCTCCCTTAGAGAGAAGCAAATGTTTCTCTCCTCTCTGGAAAGTTAAAGGCTTCCAGAGGGAGCTCACAGCTACTGACAGCCAGGTACCAAGGAACACCCAGAGCAGGGGGGACAGGGCACAACCACAGGTCCTCATGGGAACCACACAGCAGCACCAATGGCCTTGCCCGCTCATGCCCTTGTCAGATACACTCCCTCTCAGGAGCTCAGGAGTACAACTGAAGCAGTGGAACATGGGCTAGGGTATGCAGCTCAAGTGTTTCAGCACAAGTGTCACAGTTCAAGTGCTGCAGTTCAGAGCTTGGTGCAGTCAGCCCAGGAGAGTAGGAGTCGCACTCAGGAGTTTTGGAGACAAAGTGTGCAGCTTTATTCTAACACCAGCCGACTAGCCTGGGATCGCTCAGCAAAGAAGCTGGTCCTCAGTTCTGCTGAAGCTGGGCTTTTATGCCCTCATTACAGAATGGTTTTGAAGTTAGAGTTACATTTAGAATCATCTCATTGGTCATGCTCAGCAGTTCTACAGATCTCAATAGCTAGTAACAGCATACAGACTACAAACTCCATTGGTTAGAACAGTGCACAGATTTGCACCTGTAATGGAGAAGCTAGTATAGCAATCCATTTTTTTACACACTTTAAAGATTTTAAATTTATTAATTTAAGTATACATGTTGCCTCTCCTTTATGCATAAATCAGGTGCTGCAGGAGCTAAAAGGGAGGAAAGTGATGAGCACACAGCAAAGCTCTCCCCCAGATGAAGTGAGGGAGGGGCATCATTTCCAGGGCACACGCTGGAGGCTTTAGCAATAAAGGGTAGAAAAGACCCAGCATCCAACCAGGCACTCCGCACACATTACATGTGGGGCAGGTCTTGTGGTTTTCTTTGCACATGGGCGAAACTGAGGTTCTGGGAGCTTAAGTGACTACAGTCCAAGTGTACCTGAATCCAAAACCCTTATTTGTCTAAGATCCCTCTTTCCCTCAGGAAATCCTCTAGGAAAAAGGAAGATTTTGCAATAGTGATCATGCCTTTCAGCTTAAAACATACAGAGCTTTCTAGCAGGCAGAGATAGCAAAGGGAAGGCCTCTCAGATGGGGAAAATGTGGGTCAAAGGCATAGCAAATGCATACAAGTAGCACAGACCTCAGGTTGGTCAGGGCCATATACTATGTGAAGCACTGATAGACAATAACTCCAGAAAGATGGATCTGAGCCAGAAAACAGATGCCTTGAGAGTTCAAGTGAGGAGTTTGGCCTTGACTTGATAAGTAGTCAGGAGCAAACGAAAGCTCTTGAGCAGGGAGGTGAGGTGCCCACACCTGCTCACATGCAGTCTCCTTAACTGGGCTCTGCAACCTTTCCTCTGGTCCCCAAACTGGGCTCCGTTCAATGCCTGCTCCTCAGTGAGGCCTTTTTCTGGGGCTGGTGCTGTCGAGGAATTCCTCCTAGCCTCCTCCAGCGGTTTTCAAGCCATAATTAATTGCACAGTAACGAGGATCTAATTGCCTTCCCCCTGCCAGCACCCTAGAGATGATGGGCTGTACCTGGAAGAAGGTGTGTTCAGAAAAAAAAAAAAAAACAAGTTAATTAACACCCTGAACAAAGAAACTGCTAATTGCATTGCTTGCAAGACTTGGGAAGACTTTAGGAATGGGGGCCGATTGTCACGGGTTTCTTAAAAAAAAAACCAGAGATCTCAGGATAACAAGACTTTGTTCTTCTTTTTTACACACATACACACACACACACACACACACAAAAAAAAAAAAACTTTATGTAACAGCCAACCTACCCGACTGCAGAATGAAGGACTCCACTTTTCTGGGAGAATCAAAAGACTCATGAATCTTCTCGTCCCCGTGTTACAGTCGGACAAACTGGGATTACAAATAAAAAGAACACAATGATTCAATGACTCGGCAGCTTAGATAACACAAGCAGAAGGAGCTCTCCTGGACTGGGACAGATTCTGCCCAAAGTTCTGGCCATCAGGAAGGAAGACGTACATACACAGAGCTGTAGAGGAGCCCCGCTCATGGCTCCCATGTACAGTTAGGAAGCCTTCTGAAGAACCACATCCTGGGGTCTTCCTCCCCACTGGGGCGCTCAGCCAGCATGGGGTTGGACAGGGGAAGGTTTGAGCATCTGCCCTTGGACACTTGGTTCCAGCCTGGCCTGCTTGGGGACATACAGTTTTAATGTCCTTAGGCTACAGCAAGTCCCTGGGTACGCCCTGGGTAAGCCCATGGTTCCCTGTACATTTGACTCTAAAGAACCAAACAGAAAATATTTCATGCTTTGCAAGGATAACAGTCACTGTCACAAGTACTTTTCTCTGCCACTGCAGAGAGACGCAGAGTGGACAATATGGAAACAAATGAGCTGGGTGCCAGTAAAACTTTATGCACAGACAGGTGGTGATCAAATTTGCCTGGTGGAGTGAAAATCCCCTAAGGCTGCCTGCACTGAATCCCCCTCCCCTGGCCCAGGTAAGCACCATGAAAGCCTGACCTGAGAGAAGCAGGTGATAGTGAAAGGGGGCTTCATGGTGAGCAAAGTCCCTGGGACTGAACTCTGAGGACCACTCTCCTCATGTTCTCTATGGCCTCCATCCAAGTAGAGCATAGCTTGGAATGTGGTGCCAACTTTGCCTCCTGTCTGGGCATGACCCACAATGTTGACAATTCCCCAAAGAGTCACAAAGTTGGGATCCAGAGTGCCCCTGCTCCTCCTCATTTGCCTTCCCAACATCCTACATGATTTTCTGTCCATAGAGAAGCTTCTACTCTTGCTAAACCCACTGGGCTGGAGGCTTCTTGGCCTTGGGCCCTAAGAGGCTATTTCCACATCTTTCCTCCCCAGCCTGGCAGAAGCAGGACACAGGAGAGGTGCTGGAATTGTGGGAATATCTTCAGACAGTGGTGAGTTGCGGGAAAGGCCAAGCAGCTGAACCCTGGAGAGCCCGCTCGCAGGCCTTGAAAACAGGTTCAGAGTCCCCTGGGAGCTAGAGAAAGTTCCAAAGGATGCCAGCTCTGTAAGCTCTGTAGTTGCAGGGAAGGCCGGGACAAGAACGGACAGAGCACAGATCAAGGCTGGAACCTGAACCGGAAGCAGGGCAGGTCCAGCCCTGGCTGCTCTTGTGCTGGGGTTGGGCCCAAGAGCCTTGGGTTCCTCCAGCTGCTCAGCAGCCAAGAGACTCTTCCAGGGACCAGGATCCCAGAGGGAAGGAGGCTGACAGGAGGCCGAGCAGGGGGCCAGAATCCAGAAAAGTTCAGACTACCTTTGATGAGTTGAGGCACCTTGATGGCACCTTGATGCCCTCTGCCCCTTGTGCCCTCCTTGGAGCTGGGAAGACAGCAGTGACTTGAGCTATGCACATCTTTCTGGCAGAGAGCAGGGACACACGGTCCTGGGAAAATGTAATTAACATTGAGTATTCTGGTGGGCCAGGAGTTATCCTAGTGTTTTACATTTACGGTCTATTTAACTTTATAGAAAAACCTTATGAAGTAGTTCTTTCTATTCCCATTTTACAGATGAGAAAACTAAAGTGTTAAGATATCAAGTCATCTGCTCAAACCTCACAAAGCTGAGAACTGACAAGGCTGGGTGTGATTAGTGGTTCTATCTGGCTCCTGAATATTTCCCAGTTCCCCAACAACAAAATCCAGATGCTTAATCATCGGGAATTGTGGACGATTTACTTGGACTTATTTGAATTTAAGGACATCTGCCCCACCCTGCGGGTTCTTAAACTACAAGGATTACTGCACTAGGATTATTGGCCTTAAGACTTACTGGAATTTAAGGATGTCTGCCCTGCTCTATGTAATCTTCAGCTACAAGGATTACTATGGGACTGTCCTATATTATGCATGCTAGGATTATGGGTTTGAAGACTTGGTACCAAGTAAAGGTGTGGCGAGCTCAGGTTTTCCTCTTCTTCTCCCCCTCCTGCTGCTGCAGTATTTGGCCTTTTGCTGCCACTGCTCAGAGTAGCTAGAGTCGAGCCCAGGCTCAGCTTTCTCCTCTAGGTTCCAATTTTGTTGTTCATTGGTTGTTAATCCTTTTGCTGCATGATCATGGGGGAACTGGAGCTTGCCACGAAGGTTCTGGCTATGTCCTCTTCCCCTGACTCCCACATTTAATGATCAGCACAGTATGGATGTCAACCAAACAGAATTGTTGCCAAGCATGAGCAAGGAGGCTGAGCTGGTGACTTTTCACGGAGTCATCAGGCCACACCTCCCCATCCGTGACCCTCACGTGCACACACACACACACACACACACACACACACACACACACACACACAGCACTGCCCAACCAAGCAGCAAGTCTTCCCAGCATCATCTCCCCCACTGAGGGGAAGAAACCCTACCAAGACATCTCTAGGACATAGGAAGGCAAGGCAAACTAGGAAAAACCTTATCAGATCACCTTGTGTACTTCCTTCACTTTACAGACAAGGAAACCTAGATTTAGGGGGTAGAGGTAGGAAAGGGAAAGAAAAAATACGCCATATGCATCTGAGATGCAACAGGTTCATGTGCAGTTCCCAAAAATGAATAGATTACAGATTGCAAACATATACTAACTAAAAAAAATATTAGAGAAAAGAAAACCTAGTTCCAGAGAAGGGTATGGACTCACTCAGGGTAACAAAGCAAATTGGTGGCAGAACCTAACCCCGAGAAACAGAAATGGCTTTCCTACTGTACAGTTCCATTCCCGTGCACACAGCGTGATATGTGACAATCTAAGTCTGTCCTTCGAAAAGCAATCTGGCCAAGTGTAATGCGAGTTACAAAACAGTGCGAGCCCTTTGACCTGGTAATTCTCCTTTTGGGAATAGACTCTTGGGAAATAATCCAAAGAGAGACAGGAGGGGGGGAAAAAAGTAATTTGACAAAGATGTTCATAGCAGCCCTATTTGTAAGATTGGATATTTGGCTACCACCCAAATGCCTAACAATAGCAGTAAGCAAATGGTGGTCATATTAATGCGCTGTAGTTATTAAAAATGACAGCTTTGTAGACTAAGAAGATACAATAGAAATGTTCGTGTAAAATACTGTTAAGTGGAGAAAGCAAAAAAAATGTCTTCACACATTGGTTACAACCAAGCAAAACAACTGTGTGTGTTAACAAAGGCTGCCAGAGACGAGGAGGGAGGAAAATGGTTTAGTGTTCAATTAGACGTTTTCTTCCCCACTGAAAGTTGTACAGTGTCAAAAATCTTTAAAGATTTTTAACTTATGCAGCAGTAATGGGGAGAATTAATAATCAGGGAACAATATTGCATTCAAATCCAACAAACAAAGTCTTAAATCCTTCTCTGCTCCTCTGCTGAGCACCACAGCTCCCTGGAGCCCAGGGCAGAGGTCAGCATCTCCTTCTCCCCCACTGCTATGTCACATGCATGTTCAATGAGTTGCTTTCATCACAGGTCACGTGAGAATGTTGTTCCAGATGTCTCGCCATTTCCTTGAAACTAGCAGAAGTGGGTAGATCGTGTTGTGGAATCTCAGCCATGAAGCCTGGCAGAAATGGAACCAGAGGTAAAAGTGAAATAGACAAAAGCAGAGAAAAGAAGAGAAAGTGGGATGGAGACACTGGGAAGGAAATAGGGAATATGAAACCCCTAGAAATGCATTTGGGGAAAAGGAGCAATGTCCTTTAAGCAAAGAAAGTAGCAATCATTTATTGAGCAATATTATTAACCAGTTACTCAACAGTAATTTACCATGTCAGGAACACCTCTCTTCTCCCACCCCACTGCGATTTTACAGATGGAGAAAGTAAGACTCAACTTAACTTGTAAAAGGTCCCACTGGCCAAATGATGGAGCTGATATTGAGATTTCCTCTACTTCATCCCAAAGGCTGTTTGCTACCATCATTGGCAAAAAAGTCAAGAGCTCCATCAGAAATAAGGAGGGTGCCTGAAAAATTATGATCTGTGCAACTTCTTTAGGATTTTCTGCCCTTTGAGTCAAGGTGAAATAAGGTCACGAGAACAATCACACACTTTTCGCACAACAGAAACTGCAAGAATTAGCTCAGCTGTAGGAGAACATCTTTGAAAGAATGTGAAGATCTTAATGAAGCTGTCTGAACCTAACTCTCGACATGATTAAGACTTGGGTTGTCATTTTTCTTGTAAAGAAATAAACACACTCACCAGTGAATGTAGCTGTAGATCCCGTCAGGCTGAGCCAGTTTGGGACCGATAGTGTAGAAAGAAGGGTGATCTGAAACACAAGAGCCAATATCTTCGACAAGCAACAGCATGGCTCCAACCACCATGCTCACAGCCCACGGTGCTGAAGTGGTCATGTGCCACGTGACCAGGCAGCACAACAAATGGGCTTCTTGCAGGGGGCAAAGCTGGAAAAGCCCTACCCTAAAAGGGCTAGGCTAGTTTGACTCTGCTTGAAGAATCTAATTCAGAAATCACCTAAGAGAAATAAGAAAGCCAAGCTAAGTCCGTGAGGCTACCAGGGGACATAAGAGACTAGCAATGACTTGAAAGTTATATAAATCTCACACAATGAGAAATGGAGGTAGGCTCTGTCAGTGGGAAGTCAACCCAAAGAAAAGTCACTGTGTAAGGCCTGGTCAAGCCAGCTTCATGATGTCTCAGCAGAGGAACTCCATCCCCTGATATGTCCGATCCCAGCATAAGAAGGAATGAAAAAACAAAGGAAGGAAGGAAAGAAAGAAGGGAGAGGAAACTATGTCACTTTGGACTACAAATCCTTTTCTTAGATCATGTGACTGTGCCACCCCAATCCCGAACTTCCCACAGGATCCTTGACAACCCTTCCAGTGTCGCTCTACAAGATCCATTTGTAGAAGCGTGAGTGAAGGTCTCTGTTCTGTACAATCCAAAGGTCTGAGAAAAGAACTCAAAAATGGGTCAGATGCACTTGTAAGTTTTCCCTGAGTGCCCTGAATTTCCCATTGTAATTCTGTGTCACAGTTATGATGCCTGTTCATTTGGATGTTTTAACAGCCAGTCCAGCACATGATTACATGGACCAAAGACTAAAGTTGACCTCCATCCTCTCCAGAGAACCACAGCCTGAACTAGTCCTAGTCAGCTAAACTTAATTTGTCACAGGGCACCATGGGCAAACTGGAGGTAATGGTTCTCCGTTTCCTAGGATGCCCTATACCTCACAGGACAGTTAACATCTGGATTCCTACCCACAACAAAGAGTGGCCCCTTGTCAGTGTAAAAACCCATCTCTGCATGCCCTTCTGGGAACTCCATTCTCAGCCCTCTGATTACTTTCAATCCTTCTCGGAAAACTTTGCAGGGGTGCTAAGTTTCTTACAAAATAATTATAATAATGAAGTGCCTCTCGGTGCCAGACACTACTCTAAGCATATTACATGTGTTAACTTACTCAATCTTTTCAGAAACATCTAGTATAAGGTTGTTATGGCCGTGTTTAGATGTGCCCCCCACAACCTTGTCATCTTTTCTGAGGTGGCTGGATCTAGAGTAGGAGATACTGAGATTGAGGGTGTGTGATTACTAAATTAGTTCACCGATTGGTTTGACATAGCTCTGGGTAGGATTAAGGGTGTCCCACTGTGGGAGGGGGGAGTGCTGTCTGCCCAAGGGTAGGCAGCCTGGATGGAATACAAGGGACAGAAAGAGGTCTTGTTGCTGGTTGCCTGCGGCTGGCAACTCCACTGCTTTGCTGTCTTCTGCCTACCATCAACTGTTTTTCCTGTGATGTCCCTCTGCCATGCACTCTGCCATGTCAGCCCAGCTCTCTCTCAGTCCAGAGATTGAAATCTCTCCAGACTGTGAGCTAAAGAAAGCTTTCCTCTTTTAACTTTGGGTGTCGGGCATTGTGTCTCAGCAACAAGAAAAATAACTAAGACAAAAGTGGATGTTCTTATTACCCATTGAGCAAATGGGGAAAACGAGGCTCAGAGAAGTTGGGCAACAGGGCCCAGAGCACAGTCTGTGAGTAGCAGAGCTGAAAATCAAGCCTACAGGAGTCTGAGTGTGGAGGCTGTGCCTAACAACTCCACTTGTCAGGCTGCTGCCCCAAGCTCCCTACTGTGGGCTTCTCCACCTTTCCTCTCCCACCCACTTCTCGTCACTTACCCCATGTGTGCAAAGCATGTGCACACACTCCGTATCAGACCATTCACTCTTCCCAGAGCATTTCAGCCACTTCCTCTGAAGGGCCTTCCTTCACTCACCCTCAGTTAGATCTTCCGCATCATCCCAATTCCAATTCTGATAGTGTTTTCTCCACAACATAGAGAAGCTTTCCTCCAGGCAGATTCAAGTACTGCATCAGCACCACCGCTCTCGAAGCCCTGGCCCACTCAGGATGTGCCCCAGGCTGCCTTAAGCCGAGGTATGCTGTCCATCTTTCTTGAGTGTCTGAGCCATCTTTGAGCAGCTGCAGTCTGTTCTCTGCTTCTTCTGGTGGCCCACGCATCTTCTCCCCAAGCCCACACACCCTGATACCAATTATCTTGCAGGAACATGTCACTGTGCCAGTTGGCCAGGCCTCACAAAACCTCCCAACTTGTCATACCTAAGAGTAGTGTTGACCACCACCACCCTCAGTTCCCAATCTTATCTTCAAGGAGGTGTTTTTAAGCTTCAAGTCCTCCTGCCAGCCAAGCTGGTGAGGAAGATGGAGGACCCAGAGTTTCCCATATCCCCTATCCTCCAAGGGGACCTGTTCCCCAACATAGATTTCCTCAGCACAAGGCTAATAACCTTTCTTCCCCACATTCTGATCTCAGTCCACTCCCAGCCATTAATAACAGCAGCACCATCCAATGGTCCGTTACTTAGCCATTTGCAATCATTAATTAAAGGAAATTGCAGATTGGGGCTGTGAAGAAGGACAGTGTGATTAAGCTCATTTGGAAATCAAGTTAGTCAAGTGATGGAGAAGGATGGCTGCCTCTCCCAGAGCAAGAACTCCTCCTTCAGCGGCCTCTGGCATGGGACCAAGGCTCAGATTCCCTAGGAGCAAAATGGAGAGGTGATACCCGGAGATGCCCATGGCTGGAGAAAGAGGGAAGTCCAGAAAGACAGACATAGGACAGACATGCAGAACAAATAGACACCGTGGCCATATTCCAAATCAGTACCTTCCTCAGCTTGCCTACTGCTGTGGAGCTCCGATAACTCCACTTCCCACTTCCCCCTCCCAGCCATAGGAGCTCTCCCCAGTCAACCCCTGTGAATCATTCCAGGTCCTTGGACATAATAGGACATTATTAACCTTTGGGAGTTGATCTTGCATGAGGCTTTAGGGGGAAAGGGTTAAACACACTCCCCAACTACACCTCACTCTGGAGGAAGATGCTGAGTAGACACTCTGCTCCCAAAGCTGAAAGAAAGATGCCCCTGAGCATGCCTATATTTCTTCCCGAAGAGACACAATTATCTCCCCAGCTTCCCTTTCTAGCAAGCAACAAGACGACACGGCTGCTGATATACGGGCAGCCCCAGCCGGCCCCAGCCAGCCCCAGCCGGCTCCCTGAGCTGAGCAGAATGCTTGGGAGAGCTGCTGCCCCTAAGTCATTGCCCCTCCTCCTGTCCCTGGGGAGGAATCATAATGAGAAAAGCACAGTCCAAGGAGGCTGGGAAATCCTGGGCAGGCTCCAAGCCTATCCATCTGTCTCCACCTAGATCCCAGGGCTTACGGGTGGGATAATGACCCAGAAGGTTGTACCTACCTACTCTATCCCTCACCTCCCAACAGCTCTATGAGCAGCTCAATGTTGTGTTTCTTCCCCAAGTCTTAGCCCAGTCTGTTTTCTGCATGGGAAGCCCTTGACTAATTTGGACATCTGTTTCTTCAACTTGTGCTAAGTGGCTACTCTTTGCACTATTAATGAGCCCTTGCCACTTCTAACAAAAGAAGACAGTCCCACCAAAAAGTAATTGGGAGTTCCACAGAGCACTACAGTGCAGGGTTGGGTCCTGAGGCATAAATAGAAGGAGGTTAGAGAAAGGGTTCACCTAGCAAAGGTGCAGCGTCTGCAGTGGCTCAGAGTCATGAAGGACACACATACCTGGGGATCTCGGAGCAGTGTGTGATTCCTGGAGGGTGAAAGATAGGGGACAGGGGACCTCAGGGTCTTGTGCCAAGAAGCATGTCTTGGAGCCAAAGAGGGCTGAGAACAAGATGGCCAGCAAGTGGGAAAGACAGAGTGAGGCACATGTATTAATATGTCATGGGAGCAGCCCAAGGGAGGGGCCTGGGGCTGCAACCCAGCAGGGCTGGTGAGCATGACCCAGATGGGTAGATCTGAGAGCATCCAATGATAGTCAAAGTGCCCACTGAACACCTATCAAAGCTGGATTCCACGCCCCTCCCCCATCAGCTTCCCTGATCCCCTCCACTCCACAGCAACATCTCCTTCCTCCGTGATCTCAGACCACGGACCTCTCTCCAGTGTGTGTCCTGTGTTAGAGGAGTCTGTACACGCCCCTCCTTTCCTCTGAATATGTCCCCAAAGCAGAGCACATGTCTTACCTTCCCAGAGACAAGTGGCCTGACCAGGTAAGAGAAGGCTTTGGTTGTGTTTCTTGAATCAAATTGAATCAAAATATTGGGAGGCTGTAATCTGGGTGACAGGCTCACCCAGAAATTGAGTGTGAGGACAGGCACACACCCAGGTCTGCTCCAACTCAGAGTGTCCCCAGCACCCTTAGAGCTTGTGTATTTCATGGGGAACAGTCTTCCTTTTCCTAGAGAGGAAGACATTTCTCCTAGGCTACACAGCAAGTTCCAGAGGACTGAGGATCTATAACCACTCCAGGATTCTCCCCAGAACAGATTGAGACTATGACCAGGGGTGTGGAGTGACTTTTATGGGGACAGTATGATACCTGTCTGCTGTCCTTCCTCTGTCTGACTCCCAAGTGATGTGGCCACACCAGACACTGTCCTGAGTGGCTTAGAAGTTTTGCTGACTCTTAGGTTTTATCCATTCCTCCCCTAAGGGGGCAGGAGGGGCAAAAATTCCAAAAGAAACTGAGATGGGGCAGCAGCCAAAGTCCAGGGAACAAGGAAGATACTATGGAGAGGGCAGATGCAATGATCCTTTGTGCCCTTGCAAAAGCTTAATTGAGAATCTACTTTGTACCAAGTCCCTGGCTTTGCTTTCCCAAGTCCACCTACTCAAGGCAGCTACAGTGTTTCTTCAGGGACATTAGAAATCAAAATGCAAGGGGACAGATGTACTGAGCCCACTGTATGTCAGCCAGTGTCTTAGGTGTTTTGTAAATTGGCACCTCTCAAATTTCAGTAGGCCAAAGAGTCGCCTGAGGTTTTGCTGAAGTCAGATCCCAAGCCGGTAGCCTGAGGCTCAGTTTTTCTGGTACATTTCTGAATGACACTGAGACAGCCAGTCAGCATACTAGACTTTAAGGCACAGTTAAATCCCTGCCATAAAAAATAAAATAAGGCCCCACAAAAAAAGGTACTGAGAGTCTATCTTATGGGTGAGAAAGCTGAGGCTGAAAGAACTAAATGACCGAAGAGTGGAGCCCTCAGGGCCAGGGACTGTGGTGGGGAGACAGACACATGTACCCTGCTGGAGAAGGGGGTGCCCCCTTTTCAGGGAGCCTCAGCCCAAAGAGATTGGTGCAGCTTTATCCTGGAGCTGGCTCCAAAGTGAGGACTGGATAAAAGCCCTTCCCAATGAGACACCCCTAATTTATTGAGAAGAGAAACACCCCTTGCCTTGGGGGAACCCAGGCTGTTGGCAAAGGCACAGCCTTACACTGGCAGACTGAGCAGCCAGTCTACTCAGAGAGCCAGAGAGAGGAGGGGGAAGACACCGGCTTCACCCCATCGCTCCCATACACGCTCCACTGTGGAAGCTGAGAGCAGACTCAGGGACAGAGCCAGCCTGTGAGGAGCCCCTTCTTCAGCCACTCCCAAACCCAGCACAGATGCACTGAGCCGCTTGCTGTTGGTGAAGCTGAAGGAAGGCTCCCAGGCTCAGGTGGACCGGGCTGTTTAACACTGTAAACACCACACTTTACTGCAGCCATTAGGCCCATAACAGCAGCCCATCTATCCTCGCAGTGGCCCTGCGACACCAAGCACTGATGTGCAATTAGGCAGCAGAGCGCAGGCTATAAATTGCCAGTGCAGCCATCTCTCTGCCAGGAGCTGCCAAAGGGCCCCCACCTCCACCTCCTGCCTTCCCAGCTCCAAGGGTGGCAATCTTCAGCCCCAGGAGACTCCTGCCTGCAAAGATCACCCACTAGGCTGGCCCCGCAACACCTGAAAGCCTTTGCCTTTGAAAGGCTGCACTCCATTGTCATTCTTGTGCAAGAATTTTCCAGAGAGCCTCTCAGGTGCCCTCCCTTGCAGCTCCTTTGCAACTCTTACTTCCTGTTACACTGTGACCTGGAGAGGAAGGCACTGCTTACCCACTGGACCCTGAGCTCTCCCAAACCTGAGCTGTGTCTTTGGAATATATAGTCAAGCCTGATTGAACCTCGTGCAAAGTAAACACTCCAAGTTGGAGAGGGTACTTTCTAGTCTGTAACAATGGACAGCTGCAGACATCTTGGGTAAATTGCATCCCGGCTGTAAAACTAATTATCCATTTATCATATCAGAGGAATAGACCCAAGAAGTTGTACACTGAGGCCTACTAACCCCAAGATGTGTTTTGTATGGCATGAAGGATTTTTTAAATTACTCAGTTACATGAGGATATTTACTCATCTGGAAATCTGACCTTAAAATCCAAACCTCCAGGGCCTCTTTAAAAATGAGGAGGTGTGACATCATGAGGCCTATATCCACTCATGGTGACCATCACTGGGTGCTGTGTAGCCGCTGCCCTTGACAGGTGTGTACTTTCTTGTTTGTCCAATACCTCACTCTCCCTCTCCTGTGCCTCAGATTTCTCACTCTGGACTCCCATCACTCACTCCTGCCACTTCAGAGCCATGGACTGTCATCTCATACCCACTCAGACTCTTTGTGGTCTATGATTCTGATTCTTTTTTTTTTTTTTAGGTTTTTTTGAGACAGGGTCTCGCTTTGTGGTTCAGGCTGGCCCTGAGCTCAGCCTCAAACTCATCACAACAATCCTCCTGCCTCTGCCTCCCGAGTGCTGGGATTACAGGCATGAGCCACCACGCCCGGCACTGTGGTATGTGGTACTGGTTGCTGCTGGGGTGAGTCTCCACGCCCAGTATGGTATGTGGTTACCGGGGAATTGAACCCGGGCCCTTGCACTTGCAAGACAGGTGCCAGAACCACCGAGCTAACTCCCCGGCCCCTATGATTCTGATTCTGTAAGTTAATGAATGAGTAGAGGATATAGGAGGTGCTTGGCTAATGAGGACAAAGCCCTCCCTTTTTTATAAAAAAAAAAAAACATAAAGGTCTTCATTTATTCTGCCTAGAAGCAAGAAGGAATATTTTTCCTGCTCCTAGCTCCCTCAGACATTAGCAAAGATGTGATTTTATGATGTATTCAGAATAGAGACAAACAACAGGAACACTAAAATGTCACAGTGTACAAAGGCTAGAGGAAGTGATGTAGGGGTTCATACACAATGGAACCCATTGTCCATCCCACTGAAGCTGCAGTCATCCTGAGTTTCCCTCTCACCAACACTTAAGCTCTGGCTGTGGCTTGGGGCACTTTCCGATCAGCACTGTGGACAGCTCCCGCCACTGCCCAAGACCCTCCTGGTTACCGCAGCCAGCCATTTGATTCCACCTTCTTCTCCAGCCTGAGTTTCTCAGTCCTGAGCCCTCAGGCTTGTGTCCAGCTACTTTGCTCACTTTTCAAGCTCCCCAAGTTCCTTCTGACCTCTTTCCCCTTTGCAGTCTTTTATGCCTACTCCCTTCATTTGATAGGCCGAAGTGTTATCCTCCCTCCCGTTTCATAAGGCTCACCTGCTCCTTCAACATCTCTTTCCCTGGGCAAGCTGCTCTGCATTTCCAATCCAAGAGAAATCTCCATGCAGTAATCTCATCGCGTCTTGTTCCCTTTTCTTCAGAGGATGGGTTGTGTTTGTAATGATACAGATACTTGTACAATTTTAATTCAAGCCTCCTTCTGGTTAGAGTAAGCCCTTGAAGAGGCGACATTCAGGACAATTTCATTCACTACTCTCTATACAGGAACCAACATCAGACCTGGTCGCATCATTGTTGTTTTTCTCTTGTTTTGTCTTTTACGGTCCTTGGAATTGAGCCCAAGCTAAGCAAGTCCTGTACCATGGAGCTATATCCCCAGCCCACACTGATGTGGGGTGAAGTCACTAAGTCCCTACTGAATGGAAGAACTATGTACAGTATCCTTCCTTTCCTACAGGACTCATCAGCCAGTCAACTCCACTTCAACTGAAATTAAAACCAATCCACCCTCTTTCCCATTTTAAAAAAGGGGTAATTCAGAAGAGTAAAATCCCACAATTGGGGGCACGGGCATGAATAGCACCCAGCTCATCAGCCCCCCAGTGTAGCTAAGGCTCACAGCATCCTCCCCCTGTGGTTTTATGTTTCATCTGCTTGTTAATGAACATTCACGTATCCTGTGTATTATCCCTTCGGCCCCTCGTGGGCATCTGTACTGCAGGCATTTAACCCCCTGGGGCTTCTGTTTGCTCTATGCCATTGCCACTTCCCAGAGAATCTGCCCTAGACTTAGGCTCGTCAGAGCTCTGAACATGGAGAGCAAGAAGATTTAACATCCTTGTTTTGGTCTTTGTCTCTGCACAGCAAACCCTTCCCCTGCTGGGAAACTCATCATCGCCGAGCATCAAGCTCAAGCTGAGTTGCACTTAGCTGTTTGCAAATGGCAGTGGCGTGAGGTGGGGTGCTGGGCAAAGGCGTCAGGCCCTGGGAGGGGACAGAGGAGATTGTGAGAAGGCACAGAGTAGGAAGACTTTGGAGGGCAGACAAGGCTTTTGAAGAAGGCTGGCTGACTGTGCATAATGAATGCACAAGGGCACAGGTCTGTGGTACCTATAATCCCACGTTTACATTGAACATTTTTACTGCAAGTAGAAGCATCAGTCAGTGCAGGCTTTGGCACCACTCCCACAGTATGTCTGAGCTACACTCTGTCTTCCAAACTCTGACTACCTCACCAGCTGGGATTCATCTAACCTCTGTGGGCCTCGATTACCCAGCCCAAGCATGGGAATGCTCGCAAAGGCGCTGTTGGTGTGCAGCGGGCTCATTCATATACACACCAGGGAGGGGTCTACACATCACGGGATGCGCAACACACTCTGCCATCCCCTGCCAAGCACCTGGCCTTGTTCACTCCCTCCTTGTACCGCAGTTTGTCTAGCAGTGTGGCTCACTCACCACGGCTGGCCCGAGATAACCGAAAGGCCATTGGGAAGCCAACATGGAGCAGGGTAAGTGGTGGCCATGGCAGCTGTCCATTTCCTCACCTCCCTGGCCCCTTCTCCAGCCCCACACCTGTCCTCCTGTCTCCTCTGGATACTAGCTGCTCTCTGAATTGCAGACAGTGATATTTATTCCACAGTCTGAGCATCTTTGGCTGCCCCAGGTACCATCTGTGTCCGAGTTCCTCTCTTCTCCACCCCAGGAACATGAAGACAAAGTACCCACAGAGAGATGAAAAGGATGGAGGAGAAAAAGAACAGGACACAAAAAGGGGATCAAAATCTCACCCCGCCTCAGCCTCTCTAATTGAATGACTCTCCTACCTGACTCTCCCTGTCGGCTCCCATGTTCCTTCATTCCCTCTGACAGCCCTTGACGTCCTCTGCCATCTCATCAAACCCTTCTCCCTTCCTCCCTGCTTGTTCTCTAGGCCGCAGATTGCTTTTTCATAAAATTCAATTTCTAGCCATTCTCATTACTCACTTAACGTTGCCAGTGGGGGAGGGGGAGTCGGGGACCACAGGGCCGGAGAGATGGTGCTCAGCACGGCACTTACCCAACCTAGTTACCGAGGCCCCTCGCTGAGGTGTATTAGAGTCTGATGTGCCCAGATAATGGACTTCTGCTCCCACACAGGAAGCCAGCACTGGTACATTCCGATATTGCAGCATCTGGGCAGAGAGTAACAAGACTCACAAATTTCCTCAGAGGCTTCACTCTCCCTGGGAAGAGTCCACTGGGGAACTGTTTGTTTAATAAATATTTACTGAGAGCCTTTTGTAGGCCTGGCATGCTACTGACAAGATGCTAAGAGTGTAGCTAAGAGTGTAGCCCATCACATGGGCGTGTGGATCAGGGAAGAATGTGGGGAGAAGGCAGGTGACCATCTGAATAGAAATTGTTCAGACCCAGAGAAGAAAGCAGAGTCTGTAACAAGGCTCTGGAAGCTGACCATTTACTTGAGATGACCCCAGAGGACCAGAGCCAGTGAGCAGGTGCAGAGAGATAGAGAAGGAAGCAAACAATGGAGTCGATGGTTGAGCTGGTTACTTCTGGAGAAAGTTCCAGGACCAGCACCAAAGACAGATTATGGAGTTTTGTCTTTGGAAGAAAGAGGCTGGAATGAGGCTCAGTGTCTCAGGGCTACCCCCAGATGTGGCCATTTGCCTGTACCTCCCCCCTGTACTAGTACAGGCTGGGCAGGGAAGAAAGCCCTCTGTCAGAGCCTCAGAGATGCTTGAGACAAGATGCTGGTGGCATGTCCCGAGCTGTCCGCAGGTGCACTGAGTCAGATCGACTGAGCCAACATAGCATGGCGCACAGGAAGTCTCTGCTACAGTCCACCCCTTGTAGTGCTCCAGAGCCAGGAAGTTCATTTTGTTGCTGGATTTTTAAGGGATGGCAGACTATAACTTCTATTTTTAAAAAATATATAGTCAGGAAGGTGAGTGATTAAAGGTTCAATAATACTAACTGCTACAGCATGCCTCAAAGCTAGAGTTGGACTTTGTGGTCTATGACTTTTATCATTTACTGTATTTCCTTCACCTTTACCCCATGTTTCCAGGAGGCTGAGATGCTTACACGGTGGGGCAACCCAGAACCATGTTCCTGAGCGTATAAGCCTTTGGTTGCCTCAGTCTCATGAGGCCACAGTTGCTACAACTGCCCATTCACCGTTATCATCAGGTATGAAAGCAGCAAGAGACAGTCCAGTGCATCTCCCAAGTTCCAAGTCTTCCGGTAGGAGAAACTCCATCCCTTTGTGGAAACCAGGCCTCTGCCTCACCTTTGTCTGCTGTCCCACTGACAGGAAGAAGCCGAAGTGACCAGGCAGCCCTCCTAACATCACTCA
Source organism: Petromus typicus (assembly GCA_004026965.1). Taxonomy (NCBI): domain Eukaryota; kingdom Metazoa; phylum Chordata; class Mammalia; order Rodentia; family Petromuridae; genus Petromus; species Petromus typicus. Next base: position 64,585 of record PVIR01003005.1, on the reverse strand, counting down.
CAGAAGCAGTGTTCTCCGCAGGGACCAGGACCCATCCTCTGCCAGAGCCCAGGGTGGTGGTGACAGAAAGCACAAATTCTCAACGAGGATTCCTGGAAGTGATGGAGAATGGTCCTAGTCCTACTCCCATCTCTTCTTAATAGCTATTGGTGGCAAAGCACTAGACATTATTAATTCTAAGCATATCCCATCTCCTGGAGGTCCCTGCCACTCCCTGCAGGTGCATTTCACAAACTGGCAACTTCCCTGAGCCATTAACAGGCTCTGTCAGTGTTCCCTGAGGCCAGCTGCTTCCAGGAGAGGCGACAGTGGGAACCTCGTACTATTATTCCACATATTAAGTCACCTTCTAGGGTGGCATCTAGTGTTAGCGGCCATAATTGGTGTCTCCCTTAAAGTAGAACCTGAAACAAAGTCTACCTGGAAGATGCTCTTAGGAGCTGAGAGTGAAGGAGCAGGAAGTGACACAAGGAAGGAAAAAAGTCATCTTGAGGCCTGCGGCTGAGCTACTTGCCCTAGGAGCAGCCAGAATTCAGTCTTGCCGTGGGCCATCTACAGAACCAGGAAATGACTCAAGAACTGTTTCTCCAGGGGCAGAGGACAAAGACGTGGGTCCACGGACTCTTATGTCACATGAATGTCCCCAAGAGTGTCAACTTTCCAGACTGCCAGGGCTCAGCAACTTTCCACTCAGTCAGAAAACCAAGAGGATGGAATAGCCCATGTCGGAGAAGGGTCAATAGTGGAATGTCCAGAAGTGTCCCTCGTGCCATGCTCAGTTAGATGGACCAGAAGGGGATGCCGTGCAGCAGAACAATCTCAGACATCACATGTGCAAAGGCCCAGTGGTGAGGGAAGCTGGCTATAGTGCAAGTGGCAGGGGTGTGAGGGGACAGGAACCTTGACACTAAAGAGGGAGGATGTAGCCTTCATGTTTTAAGATTTTACATTTTTCCCTTAAGAGAACGGGACAGCAATTGAGGGATTCTTAGCAAAGGAGTGAAATTATGATGAACCCATTGTAAAACTTGGCAGAAGCCACTACTTGTCGTCTAATGTTATTGCTCCTCTTCTTCCTCACTGCCTCTGGCCTTTCAGTGTGCTTGTGACTCTAGCCCAAGACTCTCTTACATTTCAATGTGGAAACAGTGGGAGCATAATCTAGAAAATGTCCTTAGTGGAATGATTTTCCTTCCTGAAAGCTGGATGACAGATGAAATCACTGGCGCTGAAACTGCCACCTTGATCCAGGAAGTCACAGGTAAAATGCCAGAGTATTAAAATAAAACAATATAAAATGAAAAGGAGCTTCCATGCATGACAACAGAATCACCACAGCAACCCTAAACTGATCACCTGGAGAGGTTTCCATGTAATCCATAGTCTCTGTTACTCCGTGTAACCTAACTCAAACTAAGACAGGGTCCTAGAGTGAATGCAGATGCAAACAGGTTATTACAAGGTGAAGATAGTAGCAGCAGACACTGCAAGTAGTAGATGGACTTGGAGGGATATTACAGAGCTGTGTTCAGTGAGATGTTTGTGGGGTGTGTGTGGGAGCGGACGAGAGTAGCCATCTAGCAATATCACAGTTCCAAGCATAGCAGTGGGATAGTACTTGGTGCCCAAAGGTCTCTGCTCCCATGAAGAAGACTGGAGCTAGTTTCAGAACCCCCCACAGGCTTTTCTTCCTTGTCTTTTTGGAGTTGTTGTTGTCTTACTTATTTTGGCAATTCTAAGGATCAAACGCAGGACCTCACACATGCCAAGCAAGTGCTCTGCCACTGAGTTCCATCCTCATCCCTTAGACTTCCCTTTTCAGTATATCTTTGATAATTCCTACCTGCATTCTCATCCACAAAACCATGTTCTTGTTCGCCACTCTTGACTGGCCCGACATCTATTTTTAGTATTTCATCTAGAGCTCGGCAATTTCACTGGGCACCAGCTCTGTGCTCTACATCTGATGGCTTGGTTGGGGGCAGTTAACTCAAAGCACTGTGACACCATGGACAGCAATGAAAGTAAAAGTGCCTCCACCCTCAGGTAGCTCACAGCCCAAAAGGTAGATTAGCGAGCAAATATCATCAGTACGATGGGCATGCAGCCAGTAATGGTGTGTTCTGGGTGCCTGATTTCCCCCAGGGAAAGTGATTGTCCTTACCTGAAGGGCTATAGAAGTCATCACAGATGAGGACACATCTGGACCAGGCTTCAAAGACCAGATGAGGATAGACATTCCTGGCAAAGGCACTCACTTATAGGGAGACATTAAGGATGATTCAGTGTCATCATTTCAGAGAATTGTTAGCAGGGTGGGGATTCCAGGAGTGTAAAATTTTCATGTTTTCCAGCAGAAGGAGGAACTGGAAATTCAAGATGTGAGCAGAGCCTATGGGAGAGAGAATATTGCAAACCACTCTAAGATGGGCGTTTACCTTGCAGGTGTGGACAGAAAATCAGGTAGGAAGGACAAGACGTAGACCAAATCAGTATTATAATTGCAGCCAGAGCCAGCATTTACTGAGTATCTCCTCTGTGCCAAGACTGATGCTGAGCCTTTTACATAGATAAACTCATTTGCTCTCCAACCACTAAGATGAGTTTCACAGTTGAAACTGACATGCAGGTAGATCATGTAGTGAGCTCAAGTTCACACAACAAATAGGCGATGGGCCAGGACTCTAAGCAGAGAAATCCACCTCCAGAGCCCATGTCCTTAACCAGGAGGCTAGTGCTCGGATTCCTTCTCATTGCTTATGTAATGAGATGTGTAATGAGATACATTACTTTGCAACTGTGCTTTAGGTCATCCCAAGTGTGGAAGTGGAGAGCAAGGAGAGGCAGGGCATTTTGTACAAAGTGGTTTTCAATGAATATTGGCCCGAGGGAGAAATTGAAGCATAAAAAAACATGGAATTCTAGATGCTTAAACCTGAAGTGCACTTCAGAGAAAATATGGCCCAACTCGCTCCTATTCCCGGGGGTCACACAGAGACTCGGTGGCAGGGTCTGACTCTGCAGCCTGGACTCTAATGCTTTTCTTAAATTATCAGGACAAATTAGCAGTTCACCTGTGGTCTGTTCCTTATTGCTCTGCAAAGCACTATCTTTCTGGACATATTGGCAAATTATACTCACTCTCTGAAAGTAAGAGAGCAGCTTTGTTCTCTTTCTCTTTCTCTCTCTCTCTCTCTCTCTCTCTCTCTCTCACTCTCTCTCTCTCTCTCTCTTTAAACAGCAGAGGTCCCAGAACAAACTCATAATTGGTCCCCAGAAACTAACGTACACATGACAAAGTGTCAGCCAGTAGGGAGTCAAGCTGGAAAAGTAAAATTTCCCCTGATGTCATTGCTGGGAGAACTTGGACCACAAAAGAAAAAAAAGAAAAGATTAACTGGTTCATTAAGTCCTCAAACCAAAGGGGAATTGGGTGAGTCCATCCTTAGCAAAAACTGTTTACTTCTAGGTCAAGGTGCAAAAAACAAAGCAAACATGGTGCCAGTGGTTATTACAAGGCAAATCGAGTTGGAACTCTGCATTCCCCTGAGCCATCTCTCAAACACACACACACACACACACACACACACACACACACACACACACCTCTTCCCTGCCATCCACCAGGTGTCCAGGATCTTTCCAGTGTCTCCAAAAGGAAATGTCTTTAGGAGACCAAACATTTGGAATAATAAGAACATTAAACTCTGGACTTCTCTCTTCTTGAAACATCGTGACTGAGTTTGTTAAATGGCTTCCCTATGCTCTGATGGTGGGACGTGGAGAAAACAGGACTGGGTAAGGGTCCAAAGAGTTCTAATCCTCTTAGCATTTGCTGTGTGACTGTGGGCTCCTTAATTCTCCTTTCTGAGTTTATCAAAGGGTCTTTCCAATTCTAAGACCCTAGTAAAAGTGATGGATTAGCCTCTTCTCTGTTCCCTACCAACAACAACCTCCCCTTGCTCCTTCCCGCCCCTCCCATGCTTCCCACCAGGCCCTCCCAGCTCCTCTGCAACCCAGTCGAAGCCTGAGAATCTTCCCCCACTGAACCCCACACCTGCATGCTCCTGACTCCAGAGCCCCTCTAGTGCTGTCATTGCTCTTTCGGACACTCCAATTGGGCAGTGAATTCGGTTCCCTTCCCCCACAGGATCCACACCCGTGGACACTCGAGACACATCTGGATCACTACACTCTACCCCTTATGCATTTCTGTGAGCCAAAGTTCAAGCTCCACATTGTCTACAAGATAATGTTACTCATTTCTTCAGCATATTTGTTAAAAATCAACTGCGTGCTAGATGGACAATTGCAAGTTCTCAGAGATTCCACAAGGAACTCGACACGGCCCCTGACTGCTCAGAGTAACATTCAGGGTCCCCCACAGTTATTCCTGTCTCTGCCCCAGCAAACTCCCACCCAAAGCTCTCCAGTTTCTAGTGCTTCATTCTTATGCTAAACACCTTGTTGGCCACTCCACTCCTCACTGTCTTTATAAACCCCAGGGAAGGCGAAGACTGACACAAAGAAAAGAGAAAGTGCATGAGGAGAAAGCATAACCAGAAAACCTAAATCCAACCCACACGCCCAAGTGGCAGAGTTCTGCCAAATTCTATCCTGTTCATGGGGACCTAGTTCTTCTTTGTGTGGTTTTGAGGTTACCTAAGGTAAGGCGGAATCTCTCATCCTCGAAGGACAGGACCTCACGGCCCTGTCCGCCTCAGCCCCATGCCGACCCACCAGTCACACCGGTGGTGCCCTGGCACCAACCTTGTGCTATGTTGCCTCCCCCAGCAGATGTGGTCAGACCCAGAGGAAGGACTGACAGAGGTGACAAGACAGACAAGCCTGCCATCCCTGGTATTTTCTTCATTGGATTAAGATCTAAACACAGTTCCCCTTATGCATGCTGCAGATTGGTGCTCCTGGTAATTAGGGCCAAGAGCCTGCTATTCAGGAGCCCAGGGATGCCCGTCGGCTATCTGGAGGTATGTCTCCACCGCCCTATGAGACCAGGGGCTCTGTCAGGGAAAGCACCACTCTCCTTCCAAGGCTGGACCAAAGCCTACTAGATAGGATGAGCAAGGTAGTTCCCCTTGGGAACACTACCAGGTTGTACATGCTCCCTTACACTAAGGACAGCCATGGACTAGTTCTGGCCAGGGGAAAATGGACAATGATGTGCACCCCCTATCTACCCAATCAGGAAACCTTCCCCAGCTCCCACCCCACCCCGGCGCTCTGCTGTTCTTTCCTGTCCACTAACTGCACAGGGTGGAGCCAGAGTGGAAAGGAGCTGGGCCAGGGAATTCCTGTATGGAAGGCCGCCTGCCAATTACCTGTACTGGACAGTTACGGAACCAGGAAGTCCATTTCTGTCATATTCATTAGGCCACTCAGATTTGGGGACAACAAGGGACAGTAGATGGCCTGTCCTGATTAACACAGGAGCCCCATCACAGGACTCACAGCTGAGAGACGGTCACTCTGGGAAAGAGGAGGTTCTGCAGTCAGCATTAAACAATGTCCTCAAAAGCTGTTCACACCATGAGGGGACAGAGCTGTACATGACACCTGACAGCAGTTCTGGGACAAGCGGGAGGGACATTCTAGGGGGTAGGCCATGCAAAGGCAGGAAGGCATGAGCTCGGCTGACATGAGGCAGAATGCAGATTTCATGGTGCAGATGAGAGGAAGGTGCTTGAGCATCAGCAGGAGCTCGATCTCAGCTCCACACTTTGAGCCCTTCGGCCTGAGATGTTAGATCTGCATCCCCAGCTGAGATGCGGCCGCCTCTGGAAGCCCAGGATTTTGGCTGTGCCTGGACCTTGACTCTTCTGTGGGTCTGAACCTCTCCTAGCAAAGTCCCAACTCCCTTTGCGATTCTGCTCCAGCTCCTCCTGGCCTCAGCACCCATCAGAGCCCTGATGTTCCAGGGCAGGGACCAGACTCAGCGTTCAGGGAAGAACTGGGCACTAGAAAAGCCAGATCTGAACTCTCAAAAGCCACATTCCTGGACTAAACAGGATAGGAAATGAACAGAGAAGTCAAAGTGGGGAGACACAGGGATGCAGAATGACCCGAGAAGCAATTGGAGATGGAAGAGAGTAAAGAGGACCAGAGAAGAGGGAGGCCGGCTGCTTCCTGGGGCCCCTCCTGTGAAGGCAGCGGTGTCCCAGCTTCATGAGAATGAAGCCCCAGGCAGGCTCCACCAGCACATCCTTCCGAGCTGGGCTCCACTACGCCCTCTGGAGGCTTTGGGACACAAGTATCTGGCCTGTCCCATCAGCACACACAGAGACAGACTCACAATCTCCCCACATATTTCTCAAAGCCAAGCTCCCCAAATCACTCTGGGATTTTCAGGAAATCTGGGGGCGAGGCTTAGACGAGAGGCAGAGAAATCACAGAGAACACGGCTCCCGGCTTCTTCCCCTAAGACTCATGAAGACGTATTCACTCCCGAAGGCCCCTCCCCTGCCACTCCCGGCCTCACCTCCGCCTGGGCCTCCCTGTCACCACGTACACCACATTAAGGCCAAATTGAATTAGAATAATTAACTTTTGGTCACACTTTTAATTTGGTGCAGGAAATAAGAGAGCTAATGGAGATTAAACAAGGCGCTCACTCCAGAGACCAGCCTGGAGATGGCTGAGGGAGGGCCTGCCTCTGAGGAGGAAAATCAGCAGCCAGAGAAAAGAAGCTGAGACAGATGTGTGTGGCACGTGAGCTAGCACATGCGTCCCTGTGTGTGGGTGTATATGTGTTTATGCTCATGTGTGCACAGCTGGTACATATGAAAACACGCTGCACATCATGTAGGCAAACATGTATGCATGTGTATGTGCAGAAGCACATCTGAGGCGTGCATATAAGTGTCTGTATGAGTGTGTGTGCATAGGTGTGTGCTCAGGGCTTCAGATCCAGGCATGTAAAGCTGCCCAGTTGTTAGGGCAGCCTAGCAGGACCTACAGAAATACCTGTAAATCCAGCCCCTTTCCCCCTGCTGCTTGGATCCCTTCTGCAACAGTTTCCCAGGACGGTGTACAGCACCTGCCATGCTCTCCCCCACTGAGCTCTAGCTGCCCAGTGTGATGAGCACAAAGGCTGGGTCCCTCCCTAGGGGATGCCCACAGCCATCCCGAATACTGAGGGGGTGCCAGCCACCCCGGAAGGCAGCCCTCAGAGCTTGGGCTGTTGGGAAGTGCTCTGACCTCAATCTTCTCTCCACAGTCTTAGGTCTGCCTCCAAGCTCCCTCCCTATGTTGTTTCCCCAAGGTGGTGGCTGGGCATCCTCTCAGCAGCCTCGTCTGTGGTTAGAGCCACCCCCTCCGCCCCGACCCTTCTACAGTCTTCGTGAGACATTAGCACACGGTACCTAACCCTCAGGGGCACACACTCTAAAGTATAACGGAGTCAGGATGGAAAGTGCTAATCCTCGGGCCCCTTAGGAGTCACTTGCTCTGGCCATGGTGAGGTCAAGTCCAAGTTCATATGGACCAAAGTCATCTGGTATGATTTATTAAAATACAGACCCCTAGTCACTTCCTACTCCCAGTACCTGTAGGTCCTGAGGCAGGGGTCCAGGAACCATCATCTACAACAGTGAGACAGTCCAGCCCCCTCAGTTACAGGCAGACAGACTGGTGCCTGGAGATGCACTCAGAAGGAGTTAAGAGTCCACGTTACCCACTCTCATCCATACCACCAACCCGGGGGAAAGAAGCAGCGCCCTCCAAGCCTATTCTCCCTCTACAAGGCAGGCGCACACCTAGCAGGCGCCCCCCCGGGAGGCGCACACCCAGCAGGCGCACACCAGTCCAGGGGAGAAGCAACCCTGGCCCAGTCTGTTGTCTGTCCTCCCACACTCTTCTCTGCCAGGATCAGCAGCACCAGGCCCTGCTCCCTGGAATGTCCTTGGCCCCAACAGAGCACAGATGCAGGGAAGCCACTGACTCACCCCAGGAAGGGAGGGAGAAATAGACAGGTCAAGACTCTGCGGAGGATGTCAGGCAAGGGGTTTCCTCGGTGAAATGAACAGACCTGCAGGGCCAAGGGGCTACCAGAGGCCACACCACGCTCTGAGCCCACAGCATCTCCCCATAGGAGCAGGCCACACAGGCCAGCCACAGCCCACCCCGGGACCCTGAAGTCTGGTCCGACTCAGCTCCCCTCACACACGTGAGGACCACAGACAAGAGAGGGCCTCAGAGCACACAGTCTTTCAGGCAAAGTGAAGGCTCTGAGCTGCTGGCCGAGAAACTCTGTGCTATGCCAATCTCATGCCCTGCTGCAAGAATCCAGTACCACTGTGAGCGAGCCCAGAAGGCCAGAGTGAGAAGACAGAAAATGGCAAGCCTGGTGTGCCAACAGTGGCAAGTCTGGTGTGTCAACGTTCCTTCTCGGGCAGAGTCACGGCAAAGCCCAAGTGTCACAGACCAGCGGGGAAAGATTGCTCTTCCCCATACTGATCTTCCTCATTACCCGGCCCCGGTTCCAGAGATGCCCTCCCTTCACTTTCGGAGAGCATGTGTGGTCGAGTGCTTGCAAAATTCAGGAGCCTATGGGCACTGAACACAGAGGAATATAAAGGAAGGAAGCTCTGCTCCCTTTCTGCTGCCTGACTTCGTCTGGCCTGAGGCCTGGCTTCACTGAATCACAGAAACAGTCCCTCTCTACTTCCAAGGCTGTGTGGAGGCGGGGGCTCAGGGCAGCGTGTGGCTCCTCCACTCCTGTGTGTCTCACTCATTGTCACATCCACCTCCGCCAGGGACACCTTTCCTCCCAGCCTCCAGTCACTGGCTGCAGGAGGGCTCTAGACCTCCTTCCCACTCTGTCCTTTGCCCCAGTGTGTCTGTCATAGGACAGCTGGGAGCAGGGGGAACAGACAGAGAAGAGGAGGAGAGGGACGAGGTAGAGCAAGCTGTCCCCAGCCACTCCAGAACGCCCCTCCTGCCTTTCCCTCTCTAAGGCTGCGCTTAGGTTGATAAGGAGGGGCCGGCCTATGGGGAGAGGCCGGTGGTCCAGTGGTCTGAGTGGGAGATGCGTTGCCTGCTCTCTGGAAAAGGCCTTTGTGTCCCAGATGAGCCTGCTCTATGCGCTTGGGGGCAATTACTCACTTCCTCAGGGGTTTATCTCTCTAGCTTTCTGTTCTGCTCTCTCTTTGGCAAACACAGAGAGACAGTGCAGGGCAGGAGACAGGAAAGGGAGCTTCCTGCCTGAAGACGGAGGCGTAGTCAAGGCCCTGTCTGCAGCCCTCGGTGCTGCACCCAGGGGCAGGAAAGCACTCAACTCACTTTGCCGAAAAGAGAACCAGAACCCTCACCGAGGGACCCCAGCTGGACTCAATCCTGAAGGTCAGGGAGCCACGCGAGGTCTGCGACATGGGAGTGGCAGATCTGGTCTCTAGCTGCCCACTGCACTGAGCAAAAAGGCCGGACCCCTCCTAGGGGACGCCCATGGCCATCCCAAAACGAGACTCAGGCTTTGTTGGTGGCAAGGAGGCTCTGAGGAGCAGCAGGATTTGTATACACGGGAGGGTCCAGCAGGCTTGCGGTCCACAGATGGAGGGATGGGGGTCCAGGAAAAGCTTTGAACCTAGAAGCAAAAAGAGTGGGGGCTGCACAAGCAGAGGCTGAAGCTCCCCCTCTCTGCATAAGCTTAGCCAAGCTCCTTAACTGCTGTGAGCCCCAGGGGCCTTGTCTATAAAAAGGGAAAAATACCTCATAAGCTGGTGTGATGATTTAAATTAAATTGTATTGGTATGAACAGTGCTCGGCACCTAATATGTACTTAACCAAATTGCTTTTCTCGCCCTCCCTCTTGCATCTGACTCCGAGGCTTCATCTGCAAGTTCAGCCCTTTCATCCTTTTGGGCAGACAATATGGAGGTCAAGGTCACCGTCTGTTACCCTCAACCAGGCTCAACCCAGCTATCACTATAGTAACATTAAATGTAAGGTCAGGCTGCTCTGCTCTCAACCCTGATAGATCTGTGTCATAGGAGGACAAAGCCAGAGCTGTCACAGTGACTCATAATACCCTACCTGCCCTGCTCCTCCCTGGCTGGGTGCTCTCCTCTGGGTCCTTTCTCTGCCACATTCTGCAGCCCTGCCCCTGCCTCAGGACCTTTGCACATACCTCCCCTCCATGGCCCTCCGACTAGATGTCAGCTGCTAGGTAAGGCCTTCCCGGCCTATCACCTCTGAGCTGGCCCTCCACACCCCTAATCTCTCCTCTGTGTCTCCTTTCTTTCTTTATGATGCTCATCATCATCAATAACACTATGTATCTGTGGCCTAGGTTCGTGTTCTATCCCCTTCCTCTGCACTGCACATGCCTTTGGGCAGAGCTTCTCATCGGTTTGTACCTCCATACCTAGAACAGCTGTCTGGCACATATTGAACATCTGAAAAATGAATAAGAGAGAGAGAACATTTGTAAAAAATAAATAACATTTGAAAAATGAATAGGAGCAGGAGGGAGGAGATGGAGCGTTTCTCCTCCTCGAGGTCCCGGTTGTGGTCTAAGGCTCAGAATCTCTTCATAGAAGGGCAGATGTCGGGTCGTGGCTGGCTGGCAGGCAGATGCGGCCCACATGGCTCCCTCTGAGTGCTCAGGGCTCGGGCCGAACTGCAGGGAGTGCTCTGATTCAGAGGGAGCAGTGAGTATCCACGAGCCGGCAGGAGGCTGGTGTCCCCTTCCCTACCTGTCAGGCACAGGACCCAGGACTGCTTTGTGACCAGCCCCTGGGGCCACTGAAAGTCAGCCTGGTGTGGCTGTGACCCACCCTGGGAGGAAGGAACAGGTGCCTGAGACGTCAGGGTGCACACACCTGCCTACCCTTCCTGGCTGGGGCTCGGGACCTCCCACTACCTCACTGCCTTCCACTACCCTTAAACTGAGCCTTTCTCCCCAGCAGGCTTTTTACAAAACTCAGGTATGTATAAAAATGCAACTTCTGCAGTTATCTCTCTTGCCCCTGAAACTCTCCTCCACCCAAGCAGATTATTCCGACATTCCAGAACCAAAACTCCTCTCCCCCTTCACCTGAAAGCCAGGTTAATCTCCACACTTTTACAAGAGGAAAACTCCATTCTCTGCACCCCGTGGCTGGCTCCAGGTCTATCTTCATGCCTCCTGGTTTATCAGCTCAGTTTCTCTCTCACTCAGCCTCTGTCAGCCTCTGCACGCACATCCACATTCTCCCTCTTCTCCACCTCTTTGCATATCTGTGTCTGTTTCCACCTTTTCTGTCTCACTCTGTACATTTGTACACCCTTGTCCCCTTCTCTTCTGTTCTCCTCCATCTCATCCCTCTGGCTGTGTCTCTTCTCCTCTCTCTCTCTCTCTCTCTCTCTCCCCCCCCCTCTCGCTCTCTCTCTTATCTAAGTCCCTGTATATCTCTTTTCTTCTTTCTCTCCTCTCCTCTCCCCCTCCTTCCCTCACCTAATTGCTTCTTGTCTCTGCAGATTGCTGTGAGGATTTATGTAACACGCGGCCAGCAGTGGCAGTAGCCAATTTGAAAGGCTGCTGCAGACATAAGAACTTAATGCTACACTAGCCTTCAGGAAAATGAGCTGTGATCCTCCTGGGCTCCTTCACTTGGGGCATCCAGGGCCTGCTCCCTTATGGCTCCGAGAAATAACGAGGCCACCTGCCCAGCCCCGTGGTGCTCAAGGACCTCTGTGTCACATACTGAGAGGCCTGAGGCCCCCAGGAAGACTTAGGTCGAGCTTCCATCTAATTACACAGCACAGACAGTACTGAACTCCAACAGAGGCCTCACTGGCATGGGAGGAGGGCTAGGGCACACCAAGGCCCTGCCCCGGGCATTTCTTCATCTGGAAAATGGCTCCACTATCTAAGAGTCTAAGAAGCCTGGAGCATCCTTCAGGAAGACTGGTCAGAAGTCCAGCAGACACCGGAGCTGGAAGCAGGTCCACAAAGAGGATGCACGGTGGCCAGAGGCTGCAGGAAAAGTTTGCACCCTGCCACAGCTGGGCCTGGAGCCTCCATGCCCGCTCCCCTGCCCCTCAGATCCTTTCTGAGGCACAGCAGCTGGAGAGACCGTGAGGGTAGCAATGAAGCAGGAAGTCCTGCTGGAAGGCTGGGGGCGGGGTAAAACCCTGCTGAGCCCCTGCTAAGCATCTGGTAGCCCTAAGAATGCCAGGCTGAACTTTGCTCCCAGAAGCTGGTCACCTCTGCCTACCAGGGGCCTGAACTGTGCCTTTTCTGCAGCCACAGGGAACCTTTAAAGGGGGAAAGAAGAACCTCAACAGAAGAGCGGACAGGAATCCAGACACATTTCCTAGGCACCTTCCTGCATGGTGCTATCTTTGCAGGGAAGGCCTGGGAGGTGGGTTTGCTCCATTTCTGTGAGTCCATCTGGGAAGCACATATCCAGGGAGGGTTCAGTTTCTCTTCTCGGTGCTTGAAGGGTTAACATGAAGAGGCAGAAAGATCTCACCCATTTCTACACTATGAAGACAATAGACTCAGACTGCAATGGTCCAGACAGGCGGCAGACGAAAGATGTGAGGGAGGATTTCCTCTTTACTTTAGCAGAAGGTGCTGGCTGGTGTGGACACAGAGGACTGGGCCAAATGACCCACTGCAGACCTCTCCACCTGTAGGGTCCATAGTGGAGGGGAGCACACGCCACACATGTGTGAATACACATGTGCTTCTCAGAGGTTTGGACCGCCTCTCTTCTCCCCGGTCCCTCCCCTTCTCTGTGTCTTAGTCTTCTCACCAGTGAAGGGGGATCCGGTGAGACAGTGCAGCCTCAGCACTTGGCAGGGCACAGAGGCAGGACCTAAACAAACACCTGCCACCCCCATGTGTTTCACTGACTTACAACCCTTGGCTCATGGTACTATCCCAGCATCCTGAGAGGAGGTGTCACAGAGGGCGTGGCCATAAGCTGCCCAGACCCAGTGTCTTGTTCCTCTTGGACACACAGTGGGCCATACTTTCCCACCTCCCCTTGATAGGGCTAGTGACTTCCTCCTGGCCAGTGGGAAACAGTGGAAGCCATGTCCAGTGTCACTTCTGGCCTGCCCCTCAAAGCTCCTGTATGTGGCTCTGGGTTCCTTCTCCTTCCTCTCCTGGCCTGCCCCAGAGGGTCCAGCATAAGGGTCTTAATGGGGACACTTTCCCCTGGAGAGGACATTTGGCAATGTCTAGAGACGTTTCTGTTGTCATGAATTGCAGAAGGACTACCAACGTTTAACAGTAAAGGTCAGGGGTTCTGCCAACTATCTCACTATGGACAAGACACCACCCTGCACCGAAGCCTCATCCACCCCAATGCCAGGAGTGCTGCTCTGCAGGGACCTGAGGCTCCACAGCCATCGAAACCAGGGACACAGCCTCCCTTGCTAATAGGGTACAAGCAGGAAGCTCTGTGTTTCTAGAGGCCTCAGCTCCTGAGCTTTTCAGGATTGTCTGCTAGAATAGCCATCCCACCTTGCCAACCCTAGGGTGCTACCATGTGCCCATGGCACTGATGAGGCAACTGAGGCCAAGTTCCCAGAACTCAGAAGCGACAAAGCATGGATTTGAACCTCGGTTTGTCTGGCTTTGAAACCTGGGCTTGCCTTAGTGTAGAGCAGTCTCTTTTCAGCTCCTGATTCTAAGGAGAGGCCCTGTCGTTACTTATATTTCTGCCTGCATTCCTCAGGGGACTTCAGGAAGAGGAACTGCAAACAGGTCCTGTAGCTGCTGCTTTGACCTCCCTGTGCCGGGGCCTTCTGCTCATGGGTGGAGCTCATGGCACAGAGCCTGCTGTGGTCCCCATGGTACTGCCCAGCAGTCAGGTTGGTTATCTGTGACATTCATCTCTTTAAAATGCTGGAGCAGCCAGCTGTGGTGGTGCATGCCAAAGACCCCAGCATTCTGGGAGGCTGAGGCAGGAGGGTTGAAATCTGAGCCAAGTGTGGCAACTTAGTGAGATTCTGTCTCAAAATTTTAAAAAAATTAAAAAGGTTTAGGGTAGTAGCTTAGTGTAAAGGCTCTGAGTTTAAACTCCAGTGTTGTCAAAAAAAACTGAAAAATTAAAATGAATTAGTAAACAAATAAACAGAGACACACAAACGCGTGCACGCACACACACACACACACACACACACACACACACACACACACACACACACACACACCGGCTCTGGGTTTGAATTTCAAGGCAGATGTCTGGAGGCCACTCACTCCCAGCTCATTTCCTGACTTGACTTCCTCCAAGGCAGAGGGCTCAGAGGCGGGCAGTTGCCTGGACTGATGCAGAGATAGCGATGTCGGCTGCGGCTTCCTGCTTGTCTGGGAAGCATCTCTGCCCATCGGCCACTGGGGGCCTTCCAGAGCAATCCCAGCCACATAGGAGGAGCTGAGGGGCAGAGCTGGAGCCAGCGCTGGACATAGCCTCGGATGCTGCTCATGCATCCACATCTCCATTCTGTTATTCTCCACTGAATGTCAGGGTCTTCGCCGATTCCTGCCACTTGGACCAAACATTCACACCTTAAAGGAGGGGACGTTTATTTTGGCTCAAGATTAAGATGATTCAGTTATAGTCAGCCGGCTTCAAGGCAGAAAGGGCAGAAGAGCCTGGTGGAGGACAGCTGTTCATCCCAAGGAGGCCAGAAAGCAGAGAGAGGAGAAAGAAGACAGGAACAAGAACACCACGGCCAGGCCAGGCCCTCAGTGACCCACCTCCAACCAGGACCTATTTCCTAACACCACGGTCAGCTACTAATCAATGGGTAAATCTGCTTGTAAATTTAGTGTCCCTATGGTAAGAATCACCCCACACACACAGGAAATTTGAGGGGACGTTCTCTACCTAAAACATAACATTCTGTGTCTGACCTCCTGAAGGTTTATGAACATCTCACTGTGCAAGATGCATTTAGTCCATATCTAAGCTGCACCAAAGTCTTAATAGTTTCAGCAGTGCCCAAAAAAATCCAAGCCCAAAATCTCCTCTAGAACTCAAGCAAAATCATAGTATGAGCTTCCTAAAAATCAAAAGGAAAGTTAAGGACCAGGGATTTAGCTCAGTGGTACCCCACCTAAAGTGCAAAGTCCTGAGTTCAATCCCTGGTACCACAAAAAAGAAAACAGGGGAGAGGAGGAGAGAGAAGGAGGAGGAGGAAGAGGAGGAGGAGGAGGAGGAGGAGGAGGGGAGGAGGAAGCAGCAAGTTAAATACTTTCAGCATACAATAGAACAGGGTGAACAGTCTTATACCAAAAGGGAGAAACAGGGAAATAGAAAAGAATCAGACCAAAGCAACACTGAATCCTATAATCCGACAGCAAGCACCCAGGGCAGGTTTGGTGAGATGCCCACTTGAAATGCCTGGACAGCCCCACCCCTACCACATTGCCTGTTGCAGTTCTCATGACCTCTCCCTTGGGCTGGTTCCACTCACTGCCTACATCTTCCTTTGGAAGATATTCTGCATCCCTGGCGTTTCCAGTGCCCTTTTGGTTTCACTCCCACAGCTTCATACAATTCCTCTTCTGGGTCACTCTTCCTGACCTCCTAGGCTTTCCGCCAAAATCTGGGAGAAAGCCTCTCCAACCCCATAACTCTTGCATTGTGCATGCCTGCAATACCCGCACCTTGTGGATGACACTATGGTCTGCCATTAGCTCAAGCAGTAGCCAAGCCCCCTTGGGCTATGCCTGCAGAGGCCTCTGAATACCTGGATGGCTGAGCACTATGAAAAAACAACAAGGAAATAATTCCCTGCACACCCCTTCTTAAGCAGGGGCCCAAGAGCTCTCTTCTCAAATGAAAGCTTTTCAGTTTTGCATCCTTGACCTCATGAAAGGTTGAGTCTTACTGATTCCCAAGAGTCCCTCCACCATAGCAGCCCTCAAACTATCTTCTCTATTGTAGAGATGCAAAACATTTGGCTTCTTTTTAATGCAGATCTTTTCAGCAACCAGGCTGTCCATGGCCTCAATTATGTAGGCACTTCTTTTCTGATGAAACTGCAAACTTTTCATACCAGTATTTGCTTTTCCCTACTAATTTAACTGTAGATCTGGCTAAAAGCAGCCAGCAATATCCATGTCATGACCAGAACATTGGGCTACATTGAAATTTTCTTTGCCAGATTAATCTATTCACTGCCTTTAATCTCAATTCCTTGCAAGCTCTCAGGACATAGGCAAAATGAAGATAAATTTTCTGTCAGTGTATCCCACGTGGTCTCTAGTCTAACTGCCAGTGGAGTTCTATCCTGAACAAAAATCCCCCAATCCAGACCTTTACTGTCTGTATTTTTATCGATATTCAGAATCTGCTACCAAGCTCTGCTTACAGAATTCTAGAGATCTTCCGGCTGACATATCTAAACATCCCCAGAATGTCCCTACTACTTCCAAAGGTTTCTAAACTATACAGTCAGGTACAGTCACAATAAGGATCCCACTCTCAGTACCAAAGCCCATTTTTGTGACTTTATTCATTACTCAGACGAAATACCCATCACCACAGTTTAAAGACAGAGAAAGTTTATTTTAATTCACAGTTTCAAAGGGTTTATTCCATGGCCAGCCAGTTCCAAGGCAGACATGTCATGGTGGAAAGGTCAGAAAGAAAAGCTGCTCGTGTTGTGACTGACCTGTCTCCAGCCAGGCCCTGTCTCCAACTGCACATTCAGCTACAGAGCTCATTAAGGGATGAACCCTCTGATGACTGAACGGCATCTCCATGATCCAGTCATGTGCCAAACACATGATGCTTTGGAGGGACTTTTTATCTAAACTCTAACAGTTGCCATCTTGCCCCAAATCTTTCACTCAAGTGGCCGCATCCAACATGTGACCCATGAGTCACAGAGGCAAGACATGCCCTCTTTGAACAAAGGAGGACACAGGGTACAACAGACAGGCAGTTGCCTGGGCCCCCTCCGCATAAAAGGGCAGAGCCGGCTGTGGTAGCTAAAGGTCCAAGGCTTGCCCTGGGAGCGAGGCCACTTCTGTTCCCCAGACAAGGTGTAAAGAGTGGCAGAAATCCTTGTCCTTCGCTCTCCCCTCCTGCCCCCTGCTGTCTCCAGTCATAGCTGAGCAATGGCTCTGGAAGTCAGGAAGTTGCTTCTGCCAGATGACCAGGCAGGTCAGGAGTGGACAATACAGATGAACAGTGAATGCACGTTGCCTGGGGACGGAACAGAAACCTGGTCGGGGAACCAGGGACCTCAGCTCAGGTGTTCTGCACAGACTCCCCACTGGTCGTGAGACTGTGCCTCCCCTCTTACCCTTTGCTCCACGATGCTGCCAGAGTCATCTCTGTGGCAAACCTGACTGTGTCACTCTTCCTGCTGATGACACTCTATGGCTCCCTGACACCCTCAGGATGAAATCCAGACTTCTCAGTCTGGCCCACAGGTGCTGCTCTGGCTCCCGTCATCCCACCGTTCCTCCAGGGCCACTCCAGCATGCTCTTCCTCACCCTTGGGGCTCAGACACTACCAACCTGCTCTTGTGCTCCCTCATGTATCATTTTATCAAGTTTTCTTTGATTTTGCCCAAGCGTTGTTATCTAGCTGAATTGTACCTCAAGAGGTATATAGTGAACTCCTATTCATCCTTCAAAATCTTAAACATTTTACCACCATCTCCCTCCAACAACATTAATCATACTAATGTTTAACATTTACTTATAGTGAAACAGTATTTAAGTATTATTTTTCATAATAATACTTTTTTTTCTTTTAAGACAAGGTCTCGCTTTGTAGTTCAGGCTGGCCCTGAGCTCAGCCTCAAACTCACATCACAACAATCCTCCTGCCTCTGCCTCCCGAGTGCTGGGATTACAGGCGTGAGCCACCATGCCCGGCACTGTGGTATGTGGTACTGGTTGCTGCTGGGGTGAGTCTCCACTCCCAGTATTGTATGTGGTTGCCGGGGATTGAATCCAGGCCCTTGCACTTGTAAGACAGGTGCCGGAACCACCGAGCTAACTCCTCAGCCCTCATAATAATACTTAATGTTTATTAACCACTATATTACTTCCGTCAGGAATTCTTAATTTCACTACCCAAATCTGGGTACAGTGTTCTTAAGCTGCTGGTCTTGTGACACCTCAACCAAGGAAGTATCCCAGAGTGATTTGAGGGGGTTTCAAGCCTGGCTGTGAAAGCTTCCACCTTGCTCTCTGGGGGCGCACACTGTGGACCTTTCCTCCCAGGATGCTCCTCTCTGAGCTGGCCCACCATGCTGGGGAGTCCAAGCCAACAAGTGGCCCAGCTAGTGCTCTGGCCAACAGCGCCCCCTAGGCCAGCCTTGGAGATGCATGAGTGAATGAGGGGCCTCCAGAGGTCACCAGCCACTCACGTAGCTCATAGTCATTCTGTCTTCCATCCCAAGCCTCCAGTCCCCAGGGAGCAGGGCCAGGCCTTGCTCTTCTACACTCAGCACTAGCTCAGTGCCGGCCCAGTGGGTGCCAAGGACAGGCTTGCACCACAGTAGCTCCAGCACGCCAAGATGCAACCCCCCCCAATCCTCCCCAGCGCTTCCCTGATGACCCAGCCCTCACCCACCCAAGCCTTAGTGTCATTGTCCCGTTAGACTGATGATTTCCTGCCTGGTCAGCACCCTGGGCCCAGTGGCCCTGCTGACAGCCTCATTAAAAATGGCTGTGGCCGGCGCCTCTCAGTCCAGCACAGGCCACACATGTGTCATCAATGACCCACAGCCCCCGGCCCCTCTCTGTGCCACCAGCAACTACACACAGGATAATTCAGCAGATCATTTCAGCCTCTGCTCAGCATTTCTAGGCAAGGAGCCAAAGGGCAGCGTCACAAGTCTGTGGTCTCCACAGGGGTGGATCCTGACTCGAGGTTGTCTGTAGGCAAGAGGGACCAGGACCAGGAATCAGAAGAGACAGGTACATGCAGGCACTGGCTCTGAGTTGGGCAAGTCGCCCAGCCACCCCCCACTTTCTGGGGCTCCTTCCCGCTCTCAGAGGAGCCTCTCAGACTGATTCCTCTGAGGTACCTTCTCCGGGGCCCAGAGGCCTCCTGTGGGCAGCGGTGGACAGAAGGGGCCTTCTCCCTCCCCTCCACTGTCCGCAGCATGCTCCCATGTTTGACCTTGAGCCAGGCACCCCACCTCACCGAGCCTCCCCTTCCTCCTGGCTCATAGCTCATCTCAGACAAGAGGCTCTGGCTGCCTGCACCGGGCAAACACCCTCCAGCTGAGAGGTAAGGCGGGCACGTGGCCAGAGCCAGCTCAGCTGATGCAAAGAAGAAGCAGCACAGGCAGTCAAACAGCTAATGCACGTCGGCAATTTTTCTAGATCTCAGCACTCTCCTGTGTGCTTTATCCCCATGAGTCCATTTATTCAGCCAACAAATGGAGTAGGTCAGTGTTGTTACTGTTCCCATTTCACAGATGCACAGACTGAGCCACAACAGGGCCCAACGATCTCACAACGGAAGAGGCAGGAACCCAGCTCAGACAGAGCAGATGTCAAGCTCTGTTGTTTCGACACTTGAGTCATGTGGAGAACTCAGCGTGGCCTGCAGTGCACACAGTAGGTGGTCAAGGACTGGTGGCTCCTTCCCATGGAGACAGCAGGAGAAGAATGCAAACACATAGCCCCAGAGGAGGACCCAAGCCCCTGCTGCAGGCCAGTGCTGAGCAGAACCCCACCAGCTGCGGTGGCCCCCTCTGCCAGCCTGTCCCATGCGGACAGTGAGGGCCAGGAGGCCTTCGCCACCCGGGTTATCCTTTTCTCCTCTCGCTCACACAAGAAATGGATCCAAGAGTTATTTACTGCGCAGATTTCATGGAGATATTCTTACCCTTACTGTACATCCTCTAAAGGTGAAATAAAAATATCTAAAGGGGGAAAAAAGGCTTTTTATTCGGCATCGTAAAAGCTATTGGCAGACGTCCCCCTGGAAGGAGAAAAACTAGCATAAAACTCTGCAGTGACATTGTTCTGGGTGAAGCTTCTGAGCCAGCAGAGAGTCCAAGTGGGGGTATCTGGAGGTGGTGCACAGTGTGGAGCTTAAGAAATACTTGTTCCATGTGAGAGTGAGTTAAAGAGCAAGCTTGGGCCTGGACATCTCCCCAGCAGGAGGGGAGGCAGAAGGCTGCCTCCCTCTACAGCCAGCCCCTCTCCTGGCCATGCCTCTAGGCTCCCTCTCCTCCACCTGAAAGAGCCCGGAGGCCTGTCCCCCATAGCCGCCTCTCACCCGCATCCCTGCCTGGATGCCAGGGCAGACTCTGTGTGCCACAGGCCAGTGGCAGGGTGAAGGCAGCGCCTCAGAATGGAGAGCCTGCAGGAATTCCTCAGAAGAGTGAGAGAATATTTACTTAATTCTCATACGATACAAAGTATCTCCCATGCACAGCTCCAAGAACTCTTCACAGCCCCTCCGCCTGATATCTCCTTTTTACAGGTAAGAAACTAAGACTCAAAAAAAGCAAGAGAGTTGCCAAAGAGAAAACGAGTAGCAGGCTGTGGTGTACACGGTGTATTCATATGCTGGAATCCTAACCTCAGAGGGAACGTTATGAGGACGGCGACGTTTTGAGGAAGGACAGGGTTTGAGGAAGCGACCAGGGTCCACCCTGAGACACCAGATCAGTGACTTTCTTAAGAGAAGCCAAGGGAGCACCTTTTCCTCTTTTCCCCCACCCAGAGATGCCTTCTCCAGACACCGAATCTGCCAGCATCCTGATCCTAGACTTGCCAGGCTCCACAACTGTGACCACTCACTTTCCGTTGTTTATAAGCCGCCTTTTCTCGGGGTCCTGTCATAGTCCAAACAGATGGAGACGAGGAGCGCGCTCCTGGCAGGTCCAGTCTAACTCCTTCGCTTTCCCCACCATAGCGAATCGGAGCTCCTAACTTCATGCTAAGTCACCACGCACACATTCCCATGGTGCAGGTGTTTGCATAGACAGAGGCTCACACACACATGAGCAAGTGCTTGTGAACACACACACACACAGATGGGTGCACAAATACTTAATATGCACACACAGCTGTCACTTGTATACATGTATATGCATACATGTGATCACTTAGGAGCAAATGCACACCCCTCACATGCGCACGCACACACACAAATGCATGCATACAGGTAGGAATAATAGGCCTGAAGGGAAAAATAGGAGCTGAAAGGAGAAGAAAAAAATCTCCGAGGTGTCCCTCAGTGCCTTCCATCAGCATCAGGCTTTGCCTTTGATTTTCGACTTTTAATTTTCACATCATCAGTTACTACATCAAAGCAATTTTACTGCAGGTGCTCTGGACCCAGGCTGTTTCTAGCAGCCCTGATTCCAAATTCCCCTTCCCACTGGGCCCTCACTGCCAATGGCGTTTCACTTCTCATTAAATTCCACATGGGGAGTACGGGGAAGCGGAGGAGACAGGAGATGGGAGGGGAACCACCTCTCACCTCTGCGGCCAACGCTTGCTCACTTCTGCATGAATGCTGCCTGAGGAGTTATCTTCAAGTCTCCAGTTAAATAGAGCACAGAAACCTCTTCTTCCTCCATGCCTGGCCACTAGGCTCTGGGGGGGGATCAAGTGAGGAAACAAGTTGTGGACGGAAGGGGAGGTATTTAGCAAAGGTCTCTGCACCTCCTGCCTCTACTCTGTTTCCTGAGTGGGCTCCAGGCCTTACTGTCTATGCCACAGACAGGGGGCGGGGACTGAATAGAAGCAGAGGAGAAAGCTGCAGGATTCTCCACCCTCCTAAAATTATGCTCAGAGAAATAAAAGAAGATATTGCATCTATGAAAAAAAGAGCAATGTCTTATTTTTTTAAAGTCCAGGAACAAATAAAATAGGACTCTGGCAATGAAATAAAAAGATAGATAAAAGATTCCATTGAAGGATCGGTGGAGAATACCGAGGATATCTACTAGAAAATAGATCAGAAAGAATAAGAATGAAAAACAGGAGAGAAGTAATTGGAGAAAATCAGTCCAGGAGACGGAACCCCTAACTAGCAGGAAATCCAGAGGGAGAGAGGAATTAGAGGCTCACTGGAGAAAATGTCTTAGCACTGAGGAACACGAATTTCCAGATTGACAGGCCGCTGCACACCGAGGCGCTTTACTGGGAATTTCAGAGCACCAAGAGTTAAAAACAGCTATAAAGCCATTAAGAGAAGAAAGAAAAAAAAAATCGGGGCTTATGCAAAGGAAAAAATTTGGTGTTACTGAATGGCATTAAACTTCTCCAAAGCAGTCTCAGAAATTGGGTCTCCCAGGCTCCACCAAAATAAAGATATAAGCCAAGAAAAAATGAAGATGTGGAATCCAGGAGATGTGATACCCATATAGAAAAAGAACGAGAGGGATTCGGGGTGGTAGTGAGAAAATCCAACATGCCAGTGCAGACAGAGAAGCATGTGGAGCTCCGTAAGGAGTTTCCAAGGAGAGAATAAAACCTAAAGATGTGAAAACTGCCTACATCGGGATCAGATATCCACACCCGGGTACAGTGTGGGGAGACTCCAGGCTCAGAAAAAGAGCCCTAGTGCGTCTGTAACCCCAGGATGTAAACTCCCTCACCTCCCACCCCTTAACCGAAGCAGTTTCTGACTCATCCTAAATCTCAGCCGGTTGCTATGGAAACAACTACCTGTATAAACAGAACAAATACCCCGGGGCACACACTTCTTTCTAAAAACTGGGCAAGGGAAGTTATTAAGGTATAGCTTACTTGGATAAGATGTAGGAGATAATATGTGTGGGTTCAGGGAAGATGTTTACTTATTTATTCAAAATCATCCACCTCAGAGTAAGGTAGCTTCCTTGGTGGAGAAGGGAGAAGCTTACACAAGAGGTTTATGTGTGAAACTGTGCTTCCAGTGAAAAGAGAGAGGGCTAAGGGGTAAAACTTCATAACTTCCTAGACACAGAGCAGGTGGAAAATGAGAGATGCCAGTCTTTGCGATACAAAGAGGACTGCACAAGGTCATAAGCAGTTCAGCAAGGGAGCCAGGGCTGGAGGCCAGCGTCTTAACACACCTGCTAACTGCTTCTAGAATCTTCTCCATGGTCACCTCATCCAAGCATTCTACAGAAGTAGAATCAGGCCGGGCACGGGGAGCACTTAGACAAAAAGAACAATCTAGTGACAAGCACACCAACAGTCCTGGGTGAACTTAGGGCACGTGCTCTGTAACGCGGGTTCCCACCAGGTGAAGGGCAGGCAATGCCAGGCCCGCTGGATCAAGTTGGGAACCAGCTGCCAGGGCCTCCAGCTAGAACAGGAGCAGGAGTACGGCCCAGAGGGAGCCAAAGCCTGTGTGTTGGTGGGCTGTGCAGGTCTGTTCGGCTGGAGTACAGGGTACGAGCTGGGTGGGAGAATGGAAGGCTGACAAGCAGATGCAGGATTCATTCCAAACCAGCCTCACAGTCCCCGGGTTCAGTGCAGTCAACTTGCAGAACAGGTGACCCCGGCCAAGGCGGGAAAATGGGAGGAAAGGAAGGAAAGTCACCTGCACCTCTTAGAAAGAGTCTGAAGGGGTGACCTGACCCCCCTTTTCCTCCATCAGGTCCTGTCTCCTGCTCCCCTACACTCCGCAACCTCCCCACCTCACTCCCCCCTGGCCACCAGTCCCAGCCCGCAAGGTAATTATAAAGAAGTTAAACCGAATTACACACGCCGGGTTTATTTTGTGTTTTTCTGCTGTTGCTGCTGCCAATTATGGTGCAATTAGACTGCCTTCATTAGCAAATGAGATTAGAATTAACATTGTTAATTACTCGTTCTGTTAAATGGGGAAGTGGTACAATGGGGAGGGCCCTGTGTGGGTGGGAGAGGGGGAGCTCACGTGGCAGGAGGAGGGGAGCTTGGTACCCCCAGGGGCTCCTGGGCCACTGGGGACTAGAAGAAACAGATTTACCAAACACCAAGACAAGGTAGTCGGTGATAGTGTGGCATCTTCCTTCCCTGTTGGGAGCAGAGGGCTTTACTCCTTAACAATGCTGCCATTTCCTGAAGACTTAGAGCAGCACTATACAGGCTTTCTCCACTTAACCCTTGTAACACCATGAGAAGTAGGCCTCTGCCTCCCTATCTGACAAAAGAGAAAAGTTATACTCAGAGAAGTTAGGTGACTTTGCCAAGGTGACACAACACAGAAGGGCCAGGTGGCAAATCAAGCACTTCTCTTGGGAGAACCAGGACGTTTGGTTCTCATGGGAAGAGGGAGGCATGTGTACTTCATAGTTTACAAAATTATAGTTTTAAACCCACTCATTGGATGCTCAAATTTGCCCCAGGAGGAAATGAGAAATTAGAAATATTAGCCATGTTTCTCAGATGAGGAAGCAGAGACTGTGGGTTAATGAGAAGTTGGCAAATCACGTCCTGCCACCTGTTCTTGTGAGTAAAGTTTTATGGGAACATGCCATTTATGTATGTGCCATAAATAAATAATATGTACTTGTTATTTATGTGTTATAGCTTGCTCTCAACTGCAAAACTTCAGCTCATAATGTACAAATTTAAGCAATAGTGAGTAGTTTACCATGGTAATCAGAAGGCCCATATCATCCATCACCTTCAAAGGAGATAGGTTTCAGGTAGGGTTTTTTAAAAATTAGGATCCTTTCCCAGGGCAGGCAAGATGGTGGCCTCTCTCATGGCTGCTGGTATCTGAGTGAGTTCTGATGCAAGAAAGAATAAAGGCAGATGGGACGTTGCAGTGGACAGAAGCTATAGGACTCCTCTTCCTGCTGGTGCTGTGGAGTCTCAGCCTCTGAGGTCCCGGAAGTAGACAGGGCCCAAGTTACACATTTCTCTGCTCAATACCTGTGGCTCCTGACTATAGAAGGGTCTAGGAAAAGTCGATCTTCCAGCAGCTCAAAGGAGCCCATAGCAAAGGCACAGACTCCTCCTGGAGACCCCGCAGTCCTGTTCCCCTCTTTGTACCCACATCCCAGCCAGCCAGGCAGAGATTTCCAGGGTGTCCTCTGGCAGCTGTGACTCCTATGCACCTCTTCTCCCTCAAGGGTAGCCAACAAGCCTACATCCACCAGATGAGACCAAAAAGTGGAGGCCTCAAAATCTCCCCGGGGGAAGCCAGGGTCACCTTTTTGCAGAGCTTTGCAGACCTCTCCACTTCTGCCCAATGTCAGGTAGCAAGGTGAGTCCTAGGATACCTCACCTGCATTCCTGCCAACCCAAGACAGCAGGAATCACCCCCCTCCTCCTGTAGAGTACCATGAAATGCACCCTACATCCTGGGTGCCTGGGTGAAACCAAGACCAAAAGTCCAAACTAATCATCAAGGCTATGGCTGGGCCCAGGGATTAAGTAAATATGTGGTGTCTTCTTAAGGATAGAAAACACAGAGGTTCAAATGACCTCTCTCCCCTCAGTCCAAATTGGGAGAGACTCCGTTCCTTGTGAAAACCTGGGCCAACGGGACGCTGATGCAGGAAGAGAATTGTTGGAAAGTAACTTTGAGTTCTCCTTCTCGAAGGGTGGTTATGTCCAACTTCAACTCTCTGAAAGGCTCAGAGTGCCCCTCAACTCAGCTTTGATCTGAAACTTCCCACAGGCCCAAAGGATGTTGGATATCATGTTATAGCCAACTCCTACCCACAGCTGGCACCAAATCCAAACTGCTGTGAGCCAAGCAGCCTCTCCACTACCAAAAGGTGGAGGAGCCTAGAGCAGAGGGCAAGGATCTAGTGCATATTCTGGGCCAGCGACGAGGAGGATCAAGAAAAGACAGAACCGACTTTCCTTCTTTTATTGATCTCTGGTTTGTGAGTTTCTCCCTTCCCAAGACAGCCTTGCTCCAGTGTCACGTGGTGCTAGAGATCCCAGACTCTACACCCTGCTGCGGGACAAGGCACCACTTGGAGATCTTCCACTCAGCCCGGCGCAGAGGGTGAGGGAAATGGGAGAATAAGGCAGGAATCGCACAGCACCCACCTGTAAATGCCAGGTGCTCTGCATAGGACAGACAATAAGCATCCTGTGCCTGTGTCCTAAGGGAAAGAAGGAAGAAGTGTTGGAAGGCTGAGATAAGAGGACTTGGGAAGAATAGCTAAAGTCAAAGGAGGATTGGGGGGCCCATTTCAGGAAAGGGGCAGCCCTTGGTACAGATACAGGTAAAGAGGAGAGGCCCCCCAAAAGTACATTGGGGCCGAATCTCACAAGACTACATCAGGGATTCTGGACTTATCTGATGAGCAGAGGGAGCTGTGGAAGGTTTCTGAAGCAGGGCACATTCTTGCCATGACCCTAACAGAGACACGAAGATGGCTCACAGAAGGAAAAATGGACAACACGCACGGTAACTAAGTAAATAAATCCCACCAGAAAACAGTTTGTTCTCTGTCATCTCGGGGAAGAAAATATTCCAGTCACAGGCAACGAATCTAAGTGATTAAAGACATTCTGAGCAAAGAGCCGGAGTCACGGAGCCAGAGCCAGATGATGTCGCATCTCCCAACCACTGACAAAGCCGTCTCCCATAGGTTGCTTGAATAAAATGTCAGCTTCGGGCCACATCCCATCCACCTGACATTCCTGTTAATAACGAAGCCTAATTAGCATGGCTTTTAAGCATCCATTACATTAATTTAATGCGAAAATCTAATGGAGCTTTATTGGAATTTTTTTTGGCAAAATTAACCCTGCGGGTTTCTTACACATGTTTTCATTAGGGGCTATGAGCTGTGGCGAGAGTTGGAGAATTAGAATTAGCCGCAGTGGTCCTCCCTCTAATCCCTGCCCTCTGTCTCTATGTCGCCACATATGTAAGTCTTTGTTTAACAAACCTTCCATCGTCACCCCAAATACTTCTCATCAAAGTTCCTGCAAAGGTGGGACGTTCACACTTCAAGACTTCAGTGGATGCCTGTCTGCTTCAAACACATCCCTTCTACCCCAAAGGACTGGGTCTGGGATTGGGGTGAATCTCAGGACAGGCTCTATGGACAGGGAGGTGTCTACCATTAAGTGGTTAGTCTCGATTGGGATGTTTACTAGAGATTGTTATTTCTTTGTTTGTTTCTGGGTTTTCTGTTGTTGTGGTGGTTTGGTTTGATTTTTACTGTTGTTTTATTGATTTTTGTTTTTGAGATTTTGGGGACTTTTTGTGTGTGCGTGCATATGTGCATGCATGTGTGTGTGTGCATGCATGTGTGTGTGTGTGTGTGTGTGTGTGTGTGTGTTGTGTGTGTGTGTGAGAGGGTACCCTTGAACTTACAATGACCCTTCTGCCTCAGCCTCCCATGACTGAGGATTACAGGCATACACCACCATACCCAGTTAC
The DNA here is from genome assembly GCA_004026965.1 of Petromus typicus. Taxonomy (NCBI): domain Eukaryota; kingdom Metazoa; phylum Chordata; class Mammalia; order Rodentia; family Petromuridae; genus Petromus; species Petromus typicus. The sequence goes on along the minus strand of PVIR01003005.1, from coordinate 37,306 downwards.
TTGTTTTTATTTTGTAGCACTAAGGATCCAACCCAGAGCCTTTGCAGAACTACATCCCCAACCCTTGTTATATTTTATTTTGAGACAGTGCATTACTAAGTCACTCAACTGCCCAGGCTGGGCTCACACTTGTAATCTTCTTGCCTCAGGCTCCCAGAGTGCTGGGATTACAAATATGCACTGCTAGATCTGGCTTTCACTGAGTTGTTTGACCGGGGCTCATTCCACACATCCCCTTCCCTGGTCTGTCTTCCAGCTAGAAGTGAGCACAGAACTGAGTTCTGACCTAAAACAAACAGGCGGAAGCCTCCGGGAAGGGTGTGCTTCCCTGAACTAAAAGGACTAGGAGTACATCTCTGCTGAATTGTCTTCCCTCTTCTTCCTGCCTGGATATGAGGTACGTAAGGTCTGCAGCAGCAGCAGTCATCTCCTGCCAGGATAACACCCCAGGCTAATGGTGGCAGAACGTACCTGGGCTGCGGGTGCCATGCTGAGCTGTGCCAGTCCAAACCTGGGCTCCTTGTTGTGTGAAACAAAAGCTTCAGTTTCCTGCGCCCCTGCTAAGAAGGTTTGCCGCCACTCTGGCAGCCCAAGATGGTCCTTTCTGCTACAGTTAGATTCTCACCCTAACTCTCTGTGACTTGGGGCAGGCTCCTACCTTTCTCAAGTATCCATTTCTTCACCTATAAAACAGACACATGGAAGAAGTCATCTCTTTAAAAACTTCTTTAAAGCAATAAGCCTTAACAGTCCCATCTCCCTCTGATGCAAGTGTTCCATGCAAAATTATTAAAACCTAACTCAGGATTTAGGGGATGTTAGGTAGGAAGGCGTCCAGAGTCCCGCCTGTTGGGCACCGTCCCTGCGCCACAGACACAGTGACACTAGGGACCCCAACCCAGGGTTGGACCCCCCACCAACCAGTCTGTGAAATCCCCAGGCTTGAAGACTCAGAGGACCTTGGCCAGCCCTTCGAGGATCTTGGCAAGACCGAGACTACAGAGCTTGTGGGTAGGGGCGGAGAATCCTAGCTGCCCTCTCGGCCCACCTCTGGTTGAGAGGAAACCTCTAGAGATTGGTGTCTTCCAAGCCTGTCTCAGTCACATCCAGACTGTGTGAGCTTTGTGAGTAATGTCACATGGATTCGCCTCTGATGTCAGCTGGCTCCGGGACCTCACAGTGGCATGGGAGATGGAGCTCCAGAGCAGGACATCAGGTCAGTCTTGTGCTCTCCAGGCTCCTGAGGACCCCAATAAGCACATCTGGGCTGGGGTCTCATTTCTAGAGAACCCAAAGGTGGTACCAGCTCCTGGGCCATGAGACACCTTTCCTCCTCATTGTCACTGTGTCTGGGCCAGTGCTCCTGCCCAGCAGTGTGTCCCCAAGCATGTGGACAGCATGGAGCCAGGAAGAGAGTGGGTTTCAGAACGGAACAAGTGGGGACCCAAATGCTGAGTCTGATGCCCCAGCATGTCACTGTGGACCAGCTGCTCAGCCTCTCTGGGTTTCTATGTCTTTAGCACTGATAAGTATCTGAGTCACCGTGTATAGATCCAGAAATTTCATAGATACCACAAAACTGAGCCATGCTCTAACATCAGGCAGGGGCTAACTCTGAGGCCCAATAATGCCTTCCTGGTCAATTCAGTCCTTCTAGAGAGAGGCAGCCCAGCCCACCAGATAGCTCCAGGGCTGTATACATTAGGATGGGACAAAGAAAGCAGGAGGGAGGGCCAGGGATTTAGCTCAGTGGTTCTGGTGCCTACCTTGCAAGTGCCAAGGGCCTGGGTTCAATCCCCAGTAACCACAAACAACAAAGTCAGGCACAGAGACTCACACCCACCAGCAATCAGTACCACATACCACAGTGCCAGGCATGGTGGCTCACACCTGTAATCCCAGCACTCGGGAGACAGAGGCAGGAGAATTGTTGTGACTTCAAGGCTGAGCTCAGGGCCAGCCTGAACTACAAAGAGCGAAACCCTGACTCAAAAAAAAAAAAAGAAAAAGAAAAAAAGAAAGCAGGTGGTAGACGGAAGTGGAATAGGAGGGAGAAATTGGAGTGAGTGTGTTAGAACATTTGACTTTCAACAAAAGTGCAAATTACATGCAAATGGCCTCCCTCTTCAACTGAATGTGTTTGGGTGAAGACATCTCTCCACGGGGACATTTCTCATCTCTCCAGCCTGGCGATAGATTCCCAGTGCTCTTCCAAGTACCATTCCTCAAAATGGAAAGGTGAGCCAAGGGCCATGGCCCTGGCACAAATCTATAACCACAGCACTGGGGAGGTTGAGGCAGGAGACTTTTAAGTTCAAGGCCAACCTGGGCTACATAATGAGAACCTGCCTCAAAAAAAAAAAAAAAAAAAAAAGCTAAATCCATTTTTTTAAGAAAAACAATGGAGAGGAAGTCATCTAGACCCTTAGCATTGGTCTGATCCAACCCTTTCCCTCCAATTTTGCAGGTGATGAAATTAAAACCCATAGAAACTAAGCAACTTGTTGCTGGGGATTACACACTAAGATGATGGACTTCTGGGCAGTATGCCAAATCTCCTGTCCACATCTCTGAAAACAGGGACAGAGAGAAACACACTTTTAGCCCTGGAGAGCTGAGCTGAAGGAGGGAGGAGGAGCATGACACGATGCTGTCACTGGGCCAACCAAAACAAAGCCCTTTGGTTGGGCCAAACAACTGAGACAGGAAATAAGGATGTTGAGACTCTCGCTCCCCAATTAGTGTCAGTGTTTTTCTCCTAACCCAGCCCCTGCAGGTGGCAATGCTGGCAGCCTTGGGGGCCCAACCCTTCAACAGCTCCTTGAGAGTCTTGGCAAGAGTTGTAGTAGGGTTGGCAGGACCCAGCTGCCACCTCTGTGTGCCTGTGTGGTTTTTAAAAAGCACCTAGAGCTTGGTGCCACCCACGCCCAGCTCCCAAAGCCATCTCAGGCACATCCCAGCTGCAGAAGTGTGGGCAGGGACCTCCCCACTCTGCTCTTCCGGCTTCTTGATCATACGAGGAAACAGGATTTCCCCCACATCAGGGACATTCAGCCTCACACAAAGTCACCATGGCCATGGCACCAACACACTCTAACACATACTTTCCTGCCCACTTCCTGCCATTTCATAACACGGAACCAGACCCTGCTGTGAGGTGGGCTGTTTGACCCTGCTGGGGAGAGAAATTTAGTCTCTGAATGATTCAGGAGTCATTTATTCCTGGACACCTGGATGGTATTTTCCTAGTTCTCTACTAGCACATTTCTCTTATTTAAAATTAAGATTAAGGTTTACTCAAGCCACGATCAAAATGAGTTTACCTTTCTGAGTTCACAGCAAGGGACAATTTTGGGAGAGGAATGGCTAAAAATGAAGACTTAGAAATTATCAAGTCAAATCAGGCAGGAGTAGGCTCACTGGGAAGTGGACAGGGCCAGGAAGGGGACTCTACGAGGCCCCTTCAGACCAACGAGAAAGCATAGGCCAGAGAACCAACCCAGCCTTCCTTGAGCCCAAGCCACACCAACGGCAAGGTGGAAGAGGGCGCCCATGGGGAACCTAGGAACTCCACGCATTGCTGTCCCTCCTACTTGGCCCCTTTCTGTGTCTGACAGCCCACATGAGCTTCGCAAGCTCCAGCCAGCCTTCAAGGACCTGTTGGGCTCCAGCTCTCTGAGTTCTGCTCACTCTGCACTAACTTTCTGGTCAGGTCTTGCTCCATGGCCCCCCTCCAACTAGTGGGAAAGTCTCTGAGAGTTTGATCCACTTCTTACCTACATCTCGCATTCTGTTCTATACACACTTCCTGGTGAAAGTCAGGGTCTGGCTTCTCAGCACTGACAGCATTCCCTTCCCCTCCCCGCCACCCAGGCCTCCCTCAGAGAGATGAGAATGTCAAAGCCACGGTGGCCCAAGGGCCCCTCTGGATAACAACAACAAAAAAAATCAGGACATCTCCTGAGCATGCCCAGCAGAGAGAACAAGAGCCCAGCATAGGATCAGGAGACCTGCCCTTCGCCCCACTACGTGTGTCTATACCACTTTGCCATGTAACTTGGGGTCTCACTGGTCCTTGCTGAGTCCAATCTATAAAATGCAGAGGTGGCACAAGATGGCCCAAGCTCCCTTCTGGTTGTGACATCCTGAGCCCTTTAGCCTTTACTACATGGAGAGATGAGGACAACAGAGAAGACCTGGCCCAGATCAGCCCCCAGGCCTGGGATGCACAGGGTTCAGGCAATAGGCAGCCACCAGGCAGAGCTAACACCACAGCCTGTCCTACTCTGAGCCATCTGGAAAGCAATGCATTCGAGGGGAGGAGGGGACCTCACACAGACTGAAGGGCGTAGAAGCCCACTGGAAATTCAGAGCTTGAAGGAAAGAACACTGCATCCTTGCGTGGTTGTGCAAATGGTTGCTGCAAAGAACTCTGGGAAACCAGAGGGCCTGTGTGAAGAAGCAGGATTAAGGGTGAGAAACGACACTGGCTCTGCCATGCTCCCTTCCATTCCACAAAGCAGGATATGTCCTCCTCACACCACAAGACAGCAAACCCCACAGATGGGAGCAGCACCAGTGTGGTGCCGGAGGCCCAGGGATTCAAGAAGAAACAGGAGCCTTTACTACAGTCTCCATGAGAAGGATCAGTGAGGCAGAGTGGGGGCTGAGAATCGGCTAACTCAAGCATCCCAGTGAGTTCTGGGGCATGGGGATTATCACTGGCTGCCTGATGCTCACCCCTGGGGTGACGAGGAGTAATGCCTTTGCATGTAAGAGCTCTTTAATGAAGGTGGTAGGGGCATCAACTCTAGATGAATTGATTTGCATGTGACAGGAACCGCTAGGAGTGAACAACCCAGATCCAGAGTCAGAATGTAGAAAGTACAAAGGCCAGATGAATGGCGTGGGATGGGCCAAGGCAAGGGGGCCCTACCCCATGGCTTGGCTTCCGGTTCTTAGGACCCATGATGTGAAAGGGCTGAGAGGGGCAGAGACTAGTAACCATGGACACGAGTGACCTATGTCCAGCAGGTCTCTCCCAGTCCTTCTCTACAGTGCTGAGGCCTAAAGATCCGTTCAGGGCCTGCCTTCACGGTCCCCTCCACCACTGACCCCAGCATTCCCTAGAATCCCTACTGTCCTCTTACACTGGACTCATTATTCCCCCTGCGGAACCCGAGCCCTCAGATAGGCTGCTCCCCCAGCCTAGAATATGTTCCTCCCTTTAGTCAGATGACAGACCTCTGCTCAAAAGCCCAGCTCTAAGGCCACCATCCCGGGACTCCAACAAGATTGACACCCACCGGCAGCAATGGACAGCTTCATGCTCCAGCTCCGCCCATGGGCCTGAGTTCCCAGGAAGCAGGGCCGTGTCCTTCATCCTGGGTCCCATGGCGCTAGGTCTGGCACAGTGTGTCCCCATAAACTCTGTGAGGCCTTGAACAATTCATTCCCACTCTCTGGGTATCAGTTATTCCCTCGAATCACCTGCATCAGCCCCATCTGTCCCCAGTTTACTGGGCAGCCCGTCCTGGTGAGCTAGTGAAGCCTAGGATACTGCCTTGGGCCTTGCAAACTGTGCAGTACACATGGGCTTTCCATAGCACTGCTGGAATCAGGCATCACAGCCACGCTGCATGGCTGCCCCGTCGCCAGCCCAGGTCCCAGGTAAGCCCAGGTAAGCCCAGGACCTCGGGAGACAAAAGCAAAAACATCACTCCCATGGGATTTCTACTTCCTCCCTTCCTCCAATGTCCTTAACAGCAGCAGTAAGAGCCTCATGTAGCCACAGCCTTCTCCTCTAGCTTTGCTTTCTTCCCCTCTCTCTTTTCAACAAGCAAACTTGAAAAATGGTAAACGTTTTCCCCATTATTCAAATGGCATGGAAATTACCTACTTGGCATTCCTCTTTGACACAGAGCCTTTAATTAGCCACTGGCTTCCAGTCCCGGGTGTTTTGGGTGTTTCGCATTTCTCCGGCTCTGTGACTCCCCCTCTTACTCACTCCTTTCCCTCCATTAGCATCCTAATCAGGGATGCCCAGCTGGGCTTCTTCGAGGAAGACAGAGAAGGGGCTTCCAGCAAGAGCTCACGTGGAGCTGGAAGGGAGAAGCCTGGTTCTGGTCTCCGCTCCTCTAACCAGCTCTCTGGTGACCTTGGACTTGGGCAGGATCACTCCAAAGCTGGGGCAGAGCTGTCTCAGACCAGGGCTCCGGCCCCACCCAGGCCTCCATCCCTGGGCCTCAGACTCTCGTCACCCCACACATACTGTCACAGCACTCCAGAGCCCCACCCTCCGGACCTTCCTTCACCCTTCCCCAATCTGAGAGTCTAGCCTCTTGGGGTTCTCCAACCCTGGGGCAACCAGGGATAGAGGAAGAGCCCTGAGGGTGAGGTCGCCCAGCCTTTGCCCATTCTGCTTGTCCCCTCCCTTCACTTTGCCCTCCAAGCTACTTGAATTCTTGCTCAGCAAGAAACATGTCTGTCTGGTTTTAGTTAGAGACCCCAGCCACATACACCCACCCCAAAATGTGACAGTGCCACTCACAGTGCCGTCCACCCCGGTGTTGATCAGGAGTGTGACCCTGTACCTCCCAGCACCATTCCAGGGTCCACATGACCTGGGTCAAGAAAGAACCAGAGTACATGAGAGCGAAGCCCACCACAGTGGCTGGGTAGGAAAGCTTCGGACCTGGCACAGGGGAGACCAAGGTGCCCTAAAAGTGCTCATACAATTCTCTTGTCACAGGAGAGGAGAGACCCAAGAGACAGGACTCTGGTCCTACCTGTGTCACTGCTATGTCACAGATGACTTTTACTCTCTCCAGCCTGACCATCCAGCCGTTCAAGTGGGGACCTATGCCACCTCAGCACCAGCACCCAAACTTTCTGCCTCTTGACATGCCATCTCTCTGTTAGGGAAGCCCCAACCCTGTGCCCTGGGGGACGAGGTCAGAGGGCACTTCCGGTGGGGCCTTCTCTGCCTTGCCTTGCCCTATGTAAGCCCTGTTGCTTCTACTGTCCCCAAGAAGCCCGTCCCCAAGAAGCCCATGCCACCCTCAAATCATGCAGTCGACCATGTGACGCTTCAAGTGAATCCCTTTGGATTTAAGTGACCAGTGCTTGTTTCCATGGCTGGAGGACAAACATCCCCACCCAGTCCCTCACCCTGTGCAGTCCATCCTCTACTACAGTTCCTCAGCACCGAGCTCTGGCCCGGCTGAGAATGTCTTTGTGCCCACACATCTCACTTTTCATGATCAGTTGCCGACATCTTTCTTCACTTCCCTTTTTAAGGGAGGAAAAGAAAAAGGTGGAAATGCAGGGTGAATTATTAAGAAATATGGCTTCCTAGGCAGCCCTCCTTCCTCTCCGCCCAACCCCACGCTGTCGTCAGCTCACCTGAGCTGACCTGAGCTGCCTCCAGGTGGACTGTGTTCACCGACTGGCCGACCCTGTGCTGGTTCCAGCCACAGTGCTGGGGCGAGAGGACGCAGTGAAGGAAGACGCACCGTCCCACAACCAGCTCCCAGTCTAGCTTCCCCAGAGAGACGAAAATCAAAATCATTCAGCAATAAGTGTCTCCGTGTTTTATGAGACTTTATATTATGTGAATTTGACACTGTGATATAAAGATATTAATAAAGTCTCACTTTATATGCAAAATTTGAAATAATACATATCTCTAACTTTTTTCTAAGCATGGGGACTGTTGAGGCTGTCAGACCCCGTGCGTTGTAAACTGAGTTTGCGTGCTCGCCACACAGCAGAGCCACAGTAGCGGATCAACAGAAACACTCCAACCTTTGTCAGGATTTGTCCTACATTACGCAGGTTTCTGAATTACTCAAGCCCTTCTGGAGCACGTGTCTCACACACGACGTGGTGGTTCTGTCACTCAGAGTTCTGGTTTTGTCACCAAGGAGTGGGGCTTTTCCTCCAGTTTCCGCCACTGTGAGATCTTTTTCTTTTTTAAGGTTTTTTGAGACAAGGTCTCGATTTGTAGTTCAGGCTGGCCCTGAGGTCAGCCTCAACCTCACATCATGGCAATCCTCCTGCCTCTGCCTCCTGAGTGCTGGGATTACAGCGTGAGCCACCACGGCCAGCATTGTGGAATGTGGTGCTGATTGCTGCTGAGGTGAGTCTCCATGATCAGTATTGTTATATGGTTACCGGGGATCGAACCCATGTCCCTGCGCTTGCAAGACAGGTGCCGGAACCACTGAGCTATATCCCCGGCCCTCAGCCACTGTGAGATCTTGAGCAGAGTATGGAGACTATCTGTGCCTCAGTTTCCAAGTGTGGGTGATCAGAGTAACAGCGCTACCTCTAGGGGGCTTGTGAAAATAAAAGGAATACCGCTGTGCAACAGCATGCTCCAGTGTTGGCAGCCTCCATAGCCAGTGTGATTCTACCACGTCTCACTCAGATGAGGAGCACCAGCGGCTTCCTGCTGCTCACAGTGGAAGCAGAGCAGACTCACTTATGGCCTCCCTGCCCCACTCCAAGCATTCCAGTCAAACACTACTCGAGTCTTTCCACACCAAGGGCCCTGCGGCTCCAGTAACAGCACCATCCTCACATGCTTGAGGGCTCTTGGCAAGGCTGGACACTTGACCCTAACAGTCTCTGCTCATTTCCCAGAATGCTTCAGCCACTCCAGATTCACAGAGCTAACCTGACACTACCAAGGCCGCTTCCTCACCCAGAGGAGGGAGCCGAACTGGTGACCAGGTGTCCTTGCCCAAAGCCTCTCTGCACAGCGGCGCAGAAGCCAGCCTCTCTGAAAGGCTCCATTACTGTTCGCTTTTTCTAAGCCAACCTCCTATGAGAGATGCCACCCTGCAGCTCAGCCTGGGGGATATTCAACCCCACTTCAGGCCCCAAGGAGGCTTCCCCAAGAGAGAGAAAGAGAGGGAGGCACTGCACCTCGTGGTCCCAGACAGCAGTAAGGAGCCCAGTGACGGGGCAAGAGCGGGTCACACGAGAGGCAGCAAGCCTGAAGTGACGGAGAGGAATTAGGCGCACCCCAGGAGTTTCCAGCGGCTCCATTGGAGATAGAATGTGACCTACTTACAGATACCTCGGCTCCTGGGCCGGTGAGCTAGGATCAGGGACACCCTTTAGGAGACATTTGTCACCTTTCTTGTACTGTGGCTGCCAAAGCCTGTGGGATCCCCAGAAGCATGCTTTTAAAAACATACAATAAAGTACAAAGGATTGCAAAAGAAACCAACTTTGTAAAAGTACCACCAATAGTTTTTTTAATAAATGTACTCTATAAAAATAAATGCATTTTATAGTAATCTATGTATCTTTTATTAATCTACCAAATGACAAGCTGTAGTGGCAGGAAGTCATTTTCCTAGATATTAGAACATCTGTAATATGATATGAAAAAGCCTGTTTGCTATTGCTGACAAATCCCAGCAATTGCTAATTCTACTGTGTCTTGTCACCTACACTTGTAATGCAAGTCCTCAGTCTCGGTGAAAAGCTGGTGAATGTGAAGAGATAACAGTTTCCCAGCCACACTGAGGCCCCTCGAAGTCATCCCCCACTCCCTTGGGCGTCAAGGACGTAGAAGAGAAATCTCCACCTTACCAAAAGGCCCAGCTTTGTTCCCGTGGCCCAGTGGTTCAGAGCAGCAAGGCCAAATTACCTGTGGCATCAGGACAGCAGGACCTGAGACAGGACAGCCTCCTGGTGCCTCAGTTTCCCCATCACTTCAAGGTCCACCTAAGTCCCCCACAAAACAGTTAGAATAATGCTCGGCACACAATCAGCTCTCGGTACACAAGGACAAGTTATTTGTAGCCTTATTTTCAGCCCCGAAAGACAAGAGAAAGCCACAGGCGCAGGACATTATTTACTAACTGGACTCACGTTAATAAGCACATGAAGCACAATTAGCAGAGTTATTTCAATTCTGAGGTTCGCTCGACTATAAAAGCTTCACATTGCTCCTTCCCCGCTTTCTCTGCTAATTATGAGCATGGCTGTCCATTGCAGCTGCCACGCACGCTCGTGTTGGCTGCATCGAAAGCAGCCGTTAAGACGGCATAATGGAGAACACTGACTAATTGGCCATCGTGCCCAGGATGGATGGAGTCGGGTGGCAGAGGCTGGCCAGGTCCTAGCCCAGGACCCCACGCTACGCAGCCCAGAAAGGTCCCACACCCCCTCTTCCCTGAATTTCCAGCTGCCCCGTAGAACAGGCCACGAAGAGGCAGAGAGACAGGAGGACTGAACTGGCAGGGCCTTGGCGAGGCTATCCCTGAGAAAGGGGTAAGTAGGTGATGCTCTCCAGTATCCTCCAGCTGCCTCTGCCTGGACCATGATTATTTCCCAGCAGGTCACTCTTGCGAGTCCCCAGGGACAGGCCAGCCCATCTGAGAGTGAGGAAGGACAGAGTGAGTCCAGCAAAACAGCTTCTCCACCCCCACAGTGCTACCCCACAGTGAGAGGAGGCCACGTGTCTAACCCTGGCCAGGGGGACACTCGTGGCAGACACCACAGAGGTAAGAAATGAACCTGTCAGGATTTCCAGGCTCACATCACCACAGTATAGTCTGACCTATCTTCCTTCTTACAAGTATTTTTCAAAAAAATGGTGTTTTTATTTTTAAAACAAAATTACTTAGGAGATAGTTGTGTCCTCATGCCAACAAGTAGCAGACTTCCAGATGAAGAAACTGACTCCCACCCCAGAGTCGTGCAGCCCTCCCCGCAAGGAGCTCATAACCAAGCTACACCTGAGCCAGACGTGCATGCGCAGTCCGTCCCCGGAATGCGGCTCGGATGGGGAGAGCCTGGTCTACCCAGGCCTGTCACCAGGAGGTTTGGTGAAGGAGAGATGGGTTTCGAGACTGAGCAGAAAAGTCTGGGGGAGGCTTCACTCTGGGGCCCGGCTGCCTAGAGACGCTAGGAAAGAACTGATTATAACTGCGTTTTCCACTCTTTTCTCCCCCAGCTACCCACAGAACTCTTGATGAATGTTTCAAAATCACAGACTTTGGAAAGAAGGAAATAATTCTAGAGTTTCCCGATGCTAAATCAAAGCCCTGACCAAGAAGTGTCCAGAGCGGATCACAAAGTCCCTTGCAACTCAGGATTCCAGTGTCCCAAGAGTCAAAGCTACACAGCAGTCCCGGAAAGGACCAGAGGAGCCCAGTGTTCCATCCGCACATCCCTCAACGCCTCACCCACCCACGGCGGGGGCACAGCTGCTTCTCCTGGGGAGGCCCAAGTACGCAGAGCCCCTCCCCCTTGCTTGGGCTTCACACCCCCACAGTATATCCTGTGCAAACTCTCTTCGCGCAGCAAATAAATAAACAAAGAGCATGACTTTGTGTTCAAGGGCGAACGCCAAATCTCCTCCCCGGGGCACCGTCCCAGGCCTCTGTATATCACCCCCTCATGACCAGGCTGTTAGGCCTGCCACTGGAGCACCGTGTGGCTGTGATAAACACAGGAGAGGACGCATTGCCTCCACCCTCCAGCCCTGCAATCAGGGCGGGGTAGAAACATCCATCGAAGCCATTCCAGGATTTATGTTAGAAACTGTTTTCCTTTGTTGGGGAGAAAACAAGCAGATGTTCCTAAAGGTGAACCTTGTAAATCAGTGCGTGTTGTGCTGGTGCATTGTGCCCTTTGTGGATGCGCAACTGGGGTGGGTTTTAGCACCCGCACCTGAGCATGCACAGGGACAAGCACCCACCTGCCCCTTCCTGTGACTCCCCTGTACTTCCTCTGGCTTCAGATCGTAGCCCTGCCCCCTCCCTCTCCAGACTTCCCATCATTTCCAAGCCCTTCACTACCATCACTGGCCTTGTCTCTGCCTCCAGAGAGTTCAAGTTGTTCTGTCATTGTCTGCTTCCTTTCATCCCTTGGACTCCTGACAGTGCTGAGTGCCTTTCCCCCATAAGTCTGCTAACAATTCCGGAAGGAAAAACGAGGGTCTCCTGCTCTATCACTGCGTTTAAAAAAAGCAAGATGCATAATATAACTACTTCTTCCAAAGCAGGGCAGACACCTTCAGAGTCTGAAAGTCCAAGTAAAATGTTTGTATGTACTTATAACTTTCTGGAAAGCAAGTCCACCTTTTCCCAGTGATCCTCACATTGATCTATTCAGAACTGGAGCAAGAACTTTGAAAATACCCAGTCCTGGAGAGATTGAGGGCCAGCCCCAGCTGTGCCCACCACATGCAATTCAAGCTAAAAGCAGCACTGAGCTCTAAAAGTCAAAGCTTCCGTGATACCCGACGAGGTCAGAGCAGGATGTCTTATTTCTGCAACTAGCTCAGTGCTTGCTAAGTGTCCTTAGCATACACGGGAGTCTGTACCGTTGCCTGCTGTGGAGGGAAGGTAAAGACGCATTGGTTCGAGGGCATGTTCAAAGCAAAAGCAAACATTCACTATTGGAGGTGGAAAAAATAGAGCCATATCCTTCGAGTCCCTGAAACAGGCAGGTGAGAGTTGGGAGAACTCCCCCGGAGACTCAGGGATGCTTCTGTGTTTTCTGAACTAGAATGACACACAAAGGAAAACTCCACAGTACCAGCTAAGCTCTGACAGGCCCGGGGACCACCTTCCTCCACAATACCCATCCCACCATTTTGCAGGAGTTTCAGAACACAGAAAAGAAATTGCCTTTGTCAGCTGCCCGTTACTGTACCAAAGGCCTGAGATAGTCAACTCAAAAGGAGAAAAGGGGTTATTTTGATTCAGTTTCAAAGGTTCCAGTTCAGGTGAAGCCGGCCCTATTGTACCATGGTGGGAACTTCATAGCTGGAAAGCAAAAATGAGAAAGAGGAAGGGTCTGGGACTCCACAATAACCTTAAGACATCCCAGCAGACCATGCCTCTTACAGGCTGCACCACCTCCCAATAGCACCACAGGGGAGCAAGTTCTTATCACATGGACCCACGGACCCTTAGGGAGCATGTAAGATCCAACCTGTAACAGCACTGGAGATGCTTCAGGGCACAAAGGACTCAAGACCCCTCAAACATCTTTCACCACATTTGAAAAGCCACCTGCCCAAACTCTGGTTGTTCCACACCTACCCTAAACTTACCTGGCTAAACTACTGGTACCAAACCCACACTACACACCACCTGGAACCACAACTGCCCACAGAAAGGTCCAGGTTAAGATTGAGAGCTTGCTTCCCAGTCCTCAGGGCTTGGAGATCAGCAGGAACTATCAAGAGGGTCCTAGGAAATGTCTGGGCTCCAAACTGGGAATGAGGAAAACTACTTCCAGTTTTGAGCCTTGCAAGCCAGGGTAGGGTGTGAAGCCTGCAGGCAAAGTGGCCCCAGGATGTGGGGAATCAATGCCTGATCTTGCTGGACCTTAGAGCTCTTTCTGAGAGAAGAAAAAGAAGTTTTCACAGTGACAAGGGTGCAGGAGAAAACTAAGGTTCGCTGTTATTGTGCTAGATATAGGGCACAACAATAACCACATTTAATCCCTGTGCCCTGTGAACACTACTGTGATCCTTATTTTACAAATAAGGAAAGTCAGATGTAGACAGGACAACTGACCTGGCTCAAATCCCACAGCTAGGAAAGGAGAGAGCTAAGACATGGGTCTTTCTGTAGGATCTGTGCCCCACACAGGGATAGAGGCCTGAGGTGTTGGGCTCAGAGACCCCATGAGACACCTGGCCCAGTGCCTCCTTGGAAGAACAAGAAAAACATCTGCTCAAAGTGCCCTCTCACCGCTGCCCCAGCATTTCCTGCTCTGTACCTGAGAGACTTCAGATCCCAGCCAATCCTGGATCCCCTCAGCTCTGAGCCAGACACAGGAAAGACTGTCAATTAGGTATCTCAAACCCCCTCCAAGTCTAACATCGAGACGGCGCACCTGTCCCTGCCACAGTTCTGCATGACACACTATGTCCATAGTTCTTCCTGGTTCCTGGCCTCCAGCTGCCCCATTCCTGTCCTCCGTGCATAATGAAGCATGCATACTAATCACATCCAGTAAAGACAGCCCTCGGCTCCAGGGGACAGATGCAGAGGTAGGAAGGGGGTTACAGAGGGCTGGAGCTAGGGAAAGGGGAGGAGTGGGGAGAGGGAGGGTCTAGTCTCCTGGGACTTCATTTGGGGCTCTTGGGAGGGGCATTCCAGCTGCCAGATCCTTTGGTCATAGCTCTGTACACAGCACCCATTGCTGCTGAAAGCATCCGGATCCTTCCACGCAGACCAGGCAGACCCAGGGGATTCCATAGCAATGGCTAAGGCCCCGAACACAGGACCCAGCCTTGAGGATGGCACCACCTCCAACTTGGCACCGTATGACCTCATGAGTCATGACCTCTCTCTGTGCCTCGGTTTCCTTGCTGGGCTTCTATCCAGACTCACTCATTTATTAACAAACCATGTGTGTTAACTAGTGCCAGGCTGGGTCCTAGGAGCAGGGAGCACAGGGGGAAAGACATGGCTCTGATCTGGGGAGCCGTGTCCAGTGGACATGATGTTGACCTCTGTCAGGCACCAACTGCTTACCAGGCAAAGCCCCAAGAGGAGACACTAGTGTTACTTCTACTCTACAGATGAAGAACCTGAGGCTCAGGAATTAGCCCAATGCCACAGAGCTAGCAACAAGTAGGGCCGAAGCTTGACCTCTGCTAATAATGCCTTTACTATGTGGTCTCCCTGAGCGGAACCGACCAAGTCACAGCTGACTATGATGGTGCCCATGACCAAGCAAAGATCATTCAGAAAAGAGAAGGCTTCTGGAGAGTGTGGCCTCTGACCTGAACCTGTGCGAGGCAGAACAATTAGACATAAAAACATTTAGGGAAGGAAGGACGAGCCATTCTTAGGTGAAAACTCCAACAGCACTGGACCCTCACTTCCTGCCAGCAGCCACAGCCTCACATGCAGGGCTCAGAGGGAGATGAAGGGGGCTGGGGTGGGGGGCTGGGGACAGAGGTTTGTGCCGAGCTAGGTGTGCTGAACTTCAAGAAATGGGCAAGGTCAAGAACCAGGAAAGTTGACAGGTGCCAACAGATGGAGAGAAGGGCAAGAGGATGTACTGCCCCTGAGGGAGTGGGGAGAGCACTGCACCTCCTCACTCAAGCCTGGAAACCCCAGTCCTGCCCCCACAAGCAGTGGGACACCAGGAGGCCATAAACTACAATGTCGAGAAGATATTGACACAGGAAGATGTTCTCATATATCTCAAGTGGAAAGACAGGTTACAAAATAATACATATGATAGGAAGCCATTCTTGGAGGGGGGAAAACATCTCCAGGTAAGTCTGGAAAGATGTATCCCCAAGATTCCAACAGTGGTTATCTCTAGGGAGTAGATTTGGGAGTTTTATCTTCTTTACATTTACCTATGTTCTCCAATTCTTCTACTATAATAGACATTATTGGTATAACTTTTTGAGACTGTTTTTCATACTAAGTATATTAAAAATTTTAGTATAACAGGGAAAGATGGGCCGGATGCTGGGATGCAGGGGAAGGAAGGAGATGGGAGGAGCAGCTCAGGTCAGGACGAAGGTTAGGGAGGGCAGAAGGATAGGACAAAGGACTCATCATGAAAACTGGCTTTCGGATCCTGCCTCTTCCATCTTCTGCTCCCCAAGGCCCTCAGAAAGGGGGTGTGCCATCTAGAAGTCCACAGCTCCCGGCTGGAACACCAAGGGAGGGGGGAGCAGTAAGGAGCCCAGAGGAGAGTGGGAAATGGAGGGATAAGCTAGGGTGTGTGAGAGGGAAAACCTCAGAGAGCTTCTGCAGGCTGAGGCAGGCGGCCCAGGGAGTACGAGCCACAGTCTCAGTGGCCTCTGAAATGCAAATGAGCCAGGTTTGTTTGGTGCCTGCATGCATGTGTGCAGTGCGTGTGCGTGTGCGTGTGTGTGTGCATTACTGGAGATTGAAGCCAGGGACTCTTCACTGAGCTATAATGCTATAGCTTCTGTCAAGATGTCCCCGCAAAGCCTCAGACAGTCTTTTTCTGGAGGCTGGGATGATTACTAAACCACCACACATGAGTGATACTCAATCCTGGGATAAAAGGGACAGAAAGATGCTGTTGAGGCCCCTGGTTGCTTTTGCTGCCTTCTGCCACCATGAACTATTGCTCTGTCATGTCCCACCCCACCTTAGAGCCAACTATGGACAGAAATCTCTACAGACTACCAGCCCAATAAATATTCAAGTATTCTATCTCAGCAACAAGAGTAACTGAAACCTACATGGCTGTCCCTCCTTTGAAACAGGGTCTTGCAAAGTCACTAAAGTTGCCGGGCCGGAGCTTACAGTCATCTAGCCTCAGCCTCCCTGCTCCCACTAGCCTGGTGACTTCACAGCTGACTACAGAGGGGTACCTGAGGAGGCCTGACCTGTGGGGAGGGGGGAAGTCTGATGAGCTCCAGGCCAGGCAGGGAAGTGGAAGTGACTTTTCCTGATAGCCAAATGGAGATCGCATAGAAACCACAATGGTGACTGCCCACATTGCTTTGAGGTGTTGATATTCTCTTTGTTCCCTTCTTGCCGTCATAAGCAGAAAAACGCTTAAGATGTCCAGGACCTTCCTTGACTCCAGCCAATATAACAATAAAAATATATATTGTAATAATATTATAATAAGCAGAGCTCCCATAGGCTGTTTTAAAAGGTATTGAGTTTCCTGTCCCTGGAGATATTCAAAGAGAAACTGCACCATTACCTTGGCCTGCTCTTCAGAGGGTGCATCAGAAAGTCAGAGCCAGATCCGCCCATTCCTGTGAGGCCCGTGGCCTAGACAGACCAGGAGAGGGCGGCCCTACCCTGTGCTTTGAGATCCACCCTGGAGGAGCCTTCTCTGGGCACCTACCAGCTGAGCAGAAGTGAAAGTCTCTGGTCCTCCTTGCTGGACACGCCTGGGAGCTGAGGGCCCTGGAAAGGAAAATACAGATGTCAAGGAAAGTGGCAGTGATTCAGCTCCAGGCCATCAGAGGAGTCTCAAGGTCGAGGGAGCTTCACATAATGAAAGACTGGAGCCATGTTATTAGTCTTTATGGAAAGCAAGGAGCTGAGGCCACAGAAGGTGCATTAAGCGGTGCACAGAACCAGCAGAAACACCAGCGTCATTATTGTTTCAATATTGTTTCTGGACGTCAGGAATCGACAAAGGGAAAGCGCAAAACGGCTCTACCAACGCGGACAGGTCATGCGAAGCTAACAGCTACCACCAATTGTAGTCACCCCCGCTGCCTCCTGCTTACCTCTCCTTGGCAGCCTCTTGCCCAAGGTCTGCGGTTAAGTGGGGAGGATTTATAGAGAAGTCAAGAGGGCTTGTCCACAGGAAGACTTCCGGTCCTCAGGGGCCACTCATGGGCGGGGCACGTGGCTCCGGTGAGCTGTGCACTGCCTGTCACGTGACTGCGAGGTCTCCTCCCCTTTCCTCTCAAGTCCGCTCTGCAGCCTCACTCCACAGCGGGCCCCATGGCAGGCTCTGCTCTCCCTGGCCTCTGGGGGCTCTGACCATGGGGATCACGCAAAAGGACAAAGGGAAATGGAAAAAGGAGGGAAACTTATCTCCGAGGCTCTTCCCCAGGGCCACTCCGGCTTCTGGTCATCACCCCTTTCTCTCTCCCCTCGGGGCACGGTCTTGCGTGGTTGTGCCACACTCGGCCCACACCGTGGCAAATCATTCTTATGTTTCAAACCCTCCTGGAGTCATCCTAATGTGTATGTGCCATCTGGTCCCCGCCGAGATCCTGACTGATACCCGGGATCCCTAATCAAACAGGAGAATGAAGCGATCCGTCCTCTCTCTGACGGCGCACAATTAACTCAGTACTTTCTCAGAACAGGACTCAGATTCGTATTGCTGTCAGCTCTGTCCTTTGCAATGGTAACTCTAGGTTATCGCTGGGGCTGGTGCCCCCCAACTCCCCAAACCCTCCCCCCACCCCCGGCTATCTTGTTCCACAGACAGGGAAACTGAGTCCTGGGACCTCACACAAAGTCACATCCCAACACAGAAAGCCAACTCAGTGAAGGGCCCTTCGCTGAGCAGAACATCCACTCAGGCCCAGTGTCTTTCCCTGGCCCCTCCACCACTGAGGCAGAGCCTCTGTTCCCCCACCCCCTCTCTCTCTCTTCTCCCTGGTTGGGGAGGCCTTTGGGGGAAATGATGAGGTTTTTATAGCATTCTGTGGTAAGTGCTTAATAACTCTCCAGGCATAGATCTGCACTTCGAATGGGCTGGGGATAATTCACAGTAAAATATGACTTTTCATTTATCACACTGACAGGTAATAAATACTTCCCAGTGAAGCCAGAGCACCAAGGAAGGTGGGGTGAACAGCCTCAAGATGAGGCCCAAACTGGGTATTGGGGTTAAGGTCTGTGGCAGGTGGACTCAGAGGGACCAGAGCCACAGACCGGGGAAGCTCACAACATAATGGGAAATTCCACGCGATTATCAGCCAGGCAGCCCCTCAGCTTCACCCCGGCTTTTCTGCCACGTCTGGACAACTAACTCCCTTCCTCTGGGACCGAAGGACAATGGGGCCTTTGTTCAAAGACCCAGGTAGCTGCCCTCCGCCTGCTCTGACATCCAGCTCTCTCTGCCTGGTCTTGACCAGCTACGATGCCCTCAACCTCCCCACCTCCATGGCACTGTGCTAATAAGTGGACCCACAGTTGCTGTCAGATTTTCCACAACATGCAATAGTGATAAGACCTCCCATTACTGCAGGATCTACCACACTCAGGAGCGTTCAGTTCTCAAAACCACCTGTGCCTTGCTGCCACCCCTGGTTCTCAGGTGAGGGAGTGACACTGAAGTCTTGAAGAAGTTTCCCACAGTCATATTTTTGACGGCACAGTAGCATCACCTCCTCCCCTGAATCTGGTTGATGCTGGTCCCTTGGTCCATTGATTCGATGTCCCTTGGCCTTGAGTGGCTGCCCCAGATGCAGATCCTGAGACAAGCATCCAAGTCAAGATTCGTGTTGGAGGTGGCCCAGACAATTGGAGCTGAGCAACAGGGAGAGGAAGGAGCCGATGAAGACTGAACACGAGTAGGTTTCCAGTGAGGGCAGCCGACGAGCTCAGGAGACAGCGTGGCAGAACTCAGTAAGCCACAGTGGGAGCAGGGTGTGCGGCTCCATGCCTGCCACTCACAGCACAGGGTGTGGATGCTTTTCACTGAGGTGACTGAGCAGACTCCATGACCAGATGTCTCCTGGGGGATACATCTCGGGCCGGCATTTGGTGGCCATGGGACCAGGTGCATGGAATTGATTCCCAAGGGGATCCCGCAGAGCGCCGTCAGCGTCTCCCTGCCCAGCTGGCCTCCTCGTCACTTGCCTGGACCGACATGGTCACCTCATAACTGGTCTCCCTGTCTCGGTCTGGAACCATCGGACGCATCCAGAAGAGAAGCACTTTGTGCCTTAGCCCGTGCATCAAAGAGCAAGCTAAAAAAGTGTCCCTGCACTGTCCTCTACTCTCCCTCCTGCCCAACTCCAGGTCAGAAAATGGACCAGACGAGCCCATCGCCAACAGTGTTTAACCCCATGATTCAGAGTCTCCCAGGTCCTGATGGAACATCACACTGGCTCTTCAGAGGCCAGTGTGTATGAAGCTGTCCTCGAAGGAAAAGCTGGAGCTCCCCAGGTCCTGACAGAATGTCACAGCCCAGCGCTCTTCAGAGACCAGTGTGTATGAAGCTGTCCTCAAAGGAAAAGCTAGAGCTCCCCAAAAGGGCCAGCAGCTCTCAGCGGCCACTCAGCAGGCTGACAGCAGAACTAGGCCCTGAGTTATGGGACGCTGACCCTGGCCCTGACCCACAGACCACCCCGCTCCTACCCTACAACAGAGGAACATTTCTACCCAGAGGCAACCAGGGACTTGCCTCCAGCTGCCGGAGATGCTCCCCGAGCCTCGCACTCCCCCTCTGAAGCAGAGAGCAATAAACAATTTCTGGCATGTCTTGCCTGTTCGAGCAGATTTCTTTCTTACCGAGGATGTATGCATTTCTGAATAATTAAGTACAACACTCAACTTCCAGGGCCCAAAACTTCACAAAGCACAAGGAAGCTGGGCAGAAATTTTCCATCAACGACCAAGCCTGAGAGCCCAGAATGTACAGACTCAGGCTCCACTCAGAGCAGGAAGTCCAGGCGGGCAGGTCCTCCAAGGCGAGTTGAGCCCAAGGTCCCATTTCCAAGCAAGAAAACTGAGGACCAGGAGAGGGGGTTCACCTGGGGCCCAAAGTCCTGAGGAAATCAGAAAGGGTCGAGCCCAAATTCGAGCGTGCTAGGCCTAGGGCTTCTGGTTCTCTCTCTTCTCTCTTCTCTCTTCTCTCTCTCTCTGTTTTTCTTCATCTCCTTTCCCTTCTAATTCTCTCCAAGGAAGCACTAGGGACATATTTCAGAAGCAGCAGGAAAACAAGGTCAGTGAGAATCAAGCAAAGTTCTGACTTCAGAAGAGCCACAGAGCTCCACAGAGGAGGCTCACAGGGCAGCCTCCAGAAGAAGCCAGGGTCACAGTTAGGGACTCGAAGCTCTTTGCACCATGGCTGAGTAACATCATCTCCAGCTCTTCTTTAGTGAGGACTAGGTGCCAGCACAATGCTGCCCCCTGCACACAAGGTCACCTCCTTACTTGAGCAATGCTATAAGTACTTTTGTCCTCATTGTGTAGAATGACACAAAGAAGGACACTTAGACCAGAGCAATGAAGTTTTGATCACAGCACTGTGAACTCATTTTATAGCTCACGCTGGCCCTGAACTTACTACATAGCCCAGGCAAGCCTCAAACTCACAGCAATCCTCCTGCCTCTGCCTCCTGAATGCTAGGATTACAGGCGTGAGCCACCATGCCCAGGACTGTGGTATGTGGTTAACAAGGATCAAACTCTGGACCTTGTGCTCGCAAGGCAAGCACCAGAACCACTGAGCTAAATCCCTGGCCCAATTAAGTCATTTTAATGAAATCACACAGCTTCTATGTGGTGGAGCCAGGGTTCCAACAGTGGCCTGCCTCAGTTCTGCACCCCAAATCCATCAGCTTTCCTGCCTCCTTCAAGCATTATAGGAGGTTTCCCACACAGCCCCAGAACAGCATCACAAGGCCTGTCCGGCATCACAGCTATAAGTCACAAAAGAGTACACACACCCACACACATACACACACACACACACACACACACACACACACACACACATACACCTCAACTCTGCCCCTGCTCCTAGACACAGAAAAGAGGAATGGAAAAGAAGAAAGATATTGAGTAGTGTTTCCATTTTATACTCTCAGGATGCCACACACAGCTCTGCAGACCAGGCTTGGGCCAGGGAGCTGCAGCGACACAGAGGACATCTAGACCCCACTTGTCACCTCCACACACCTGACAGATGCCTCCACTGAAGGCAGCGAGTCAGCTGACCTTCTCCATAAACCCAGCCCTCCGCCCTGCCCTTCTCCCTGGCACAAGGCCTCCCTGCACCCAAGGGCACTGCTTTTGCTTCCACACCCAAAGACCCCTGGAAGATGCCCAGGAAGTGGTAGGAAATGCCCCTCAGGTAAGGGTCTTGGGCCAAGGCAGGCCCTCCACCAAGGCTGAAGTCTCCACGGCCAACAAGGCATGCTTCCAGAAGCTTCTCCTCCTTCTGTAATCTTCCCAGAAGGTCATGGCACCCTGGAGCAGAGTGGGCTGGTGCGGACCGCTTCGAGCTCAGAGCACTCGAGCATGACCTTCGTGATGTCTGCATCCAACAGTCCTGTCTTCCAGAGAGACCCTCGCCCAGGTCACCAGGCACATTAGAGCCCAGATGAGAACAGACTCTCCCAGCTCCGGCCCAGCGCTCTTCTCTCTAACCATCCATCCTCCAGCTCCAGTTGAACTCAGTCACCCGTCATCATTCCCAAATCCCCCTGAGCTTGAAGCAAAGGTGCAGGTAGGAACAGAAGTGACCCGGAAACAGCGCCAGACCAGCCCAGCCTCTGATTCCAGCTGGGCACCGTCTTAGTTACCCATTGCTGCACCTCCATCACCCCTGACTAACCTCGGCAGCTTACAGCAGCACACACTCATTATCCCACAGCATCTGTGGGTCAAGCATTTGGGTCCAGCTTAGTTGGGTCCTTGACAAGCCATGGTTTTTCACAACACTGTGATTAAAATGTCAGCTCGGGGTCTGCAGTCTCACGGAGCGGATTGATTAAGGGACATTCTCCCTCCAAGCTCATTCCTGTGGCTAGTGGCAGGACTGCATTTCTTTTCAGCTCTTACAGTGAGAGCCCCCGTTTCCTGCTGGGTCAAAGCAAGTGAGCCCAGAGGGCTGTGTAGCTGGTAGGTGGTGCAACTTGTCGTCCTAATGCTCCAGGAGGATGAAGCAGAAGATGGCACGTTCAAACACTCCAGCAACTTACTGAGACCTTTGCTTCCAAAATGTCAAGGGCTTGGGATGCATCTCAGTGTGAAGGGCCTGGGCCCAGTCCCCTCCTCACCAACCCCAAAATAAGAGAGATGGAGACAGAGAACAGTGCAGAGTCTGCAAGAGTAAATCCACGATCTGTTCTAACCTCATTGCAAATGTGACACCTCATTCATTATCTGCACTGTCCTCTGTTGGATACAATCAAGTCACTAGGTCCAGCCGTGGTCCAGAGAAGCAGAATGCCATAAGGGTACGATCAGCAGCAGTCAAAGGGACCAGCTCAGGAGTGAGCCAGCCACAGCCACAACTGGCTTGTGTCCTGGCCTTGCTCTTCCTCTTCTCTGTGTATTGCTCTGTGCTCCTGGGGCTGGAGAGGATGTGCTCAGCCTCGGGCATGTAAAAGATGCCCAAGAAAGGGTGGGTATTATTGTCTAGGAGTCAGGGACAGGTGAACCAGGTGGACACCAGGCACACAGAAGGACACAGGGGCGCCTGAACTCAGTAAGAGGGTGGAGGACACAGGGCACGCGCAGTCTCTGCCTAGGGAGGAAAGACTTGCTTAAGAAGCAGAGATGCGTCCTGTTTCTCTGCCTCTGTGGGATTTTGCAATCAGGGTGTGGCCTTGGTTACCTCGGGAGTCTCCGTTTGGTCCTGTTGTAAACAGTTACCCTCTTCACACTGGCCATTTGCTGTAGGCTGAGCCATGGGAAAGGAAAAGGGCAGAATCCTAGACAACCTAAACTGGGCACCAGGCAGAGGGCACCAGGCAGTCATTAGCTCTCTGAAATTGTGTACAAAAGTGCATGCCCTGGCATATTTTGCAAAAAAATAAAAATCTGCCACAACCCCAAACAGATGAAGAGCACCAAATCCAGTCAGCTCTCCCATTTCACTGATGAAAACACTGAGACCTGCCCAGCCACACAACTGTCTAACAAGAAAGCCAGGGAGAAGAGCTAGGCCTCAAGACGCCCTGGCCACCCATTTCCCAGAGCCCCCTACACCCAAAGAACTTTGAACTCCACATCCTCTCGATAAATCAGAAATGTCTTCAAATGATGCTTCATTATTTTGCAGAAGACCTTAGGTGAGCAACGTGGAACTTACAGGATTTTTTAAGCAAATCTCACGAGCTCTGGGACTTTGGCCCCCTCTGCATCTCCCCTTTGTTATTCCTCCTGATCCCACGAAGATACAGCATTTGTTACTGTTTCATCAGGAGCTGCGCTGCCCCATGTTATTTATGAGCTCACTATTTATTGAAAATTGTATTTTTGAGGGGGAAGAAGGGAGGGGGATGAAGTTTATCACAGAGAAACCTTGGCAAGAAGATTAGTGGCCAATCAGATCCCTGCCCCTGGAGAGGCTGAAAGAGCAGCATCCCTCCATAGAAAGCCTGAGGAGAAGTCTTATTCCCTAGGGTCATCTGGCCAGTCTCTATGCCTCGATCATCCTTAGGAGGAGATAACATTTCTTACAGGAACCTCCTAGATCTGACCTTTCTCTGTCTTCTTCCAAAAAAAAAAAAAAAAAAAAAAAAAGTCTAGAAAACCTGTTTTGATTCTAAGTAATACATGCTCCGGGCTGGAAACAGTACTTGGCTAAAGTACTGCCCCCCCCATTCTGTTCCCCCTTAAAAGCCACGTCTAACTCTTTAAAATGTCTCAGCGTATATTTACCTCCATTTTTCTCTATAATAAGCTTCTGCAGATATTTCTTGATCCATCCATTTCAGACACAATCTATTGACTTACCGCTACTACAGACAAGGATTTATCTCCCCCCTGGCCACCTCTCCCCTCTCCTGCCATATCTCTATTTTTGATTCTTCTGCTGGTTCCTTTTGTGATCTTCCACTCTCCAGAGATGCATTTTGCAAAAAGAAGATATTAAGATGCCCACCCTCCCTTTCAGCTCGCCTCTCGCAGTTTTACCTAAATCCTGACCTCTGTGTTTCTACTCTCATAAAAATAGAAAATATTTACCCTCATTCTGTTGCCATTAATAGGTCTTTGAGATTGATTATAAGAGTTGAAAACTATCTTCATTATTGTGCCTGAGTTAAGACTGTTCACCATAAAGCCAAGTATTGTACTTGATTACGGTTGTCTTTGGCTGTGTGTGTGTGTGTGTGTGTGTGTGTGTGTGTGTGTGTGGGCACGCATGCGCACTCGCACGTGTGCTCATATTTATAAATTCTGAGTTATAATTTTTATATTTTTCCTAATTGTCTTTACACAGGCATCGTTTCTATAGTAGATTCTTGCTTTGTTATTTTATTTTATTTTGCCCCTTTATTGAGTTTATTAGTACATTTTAGGTATACATTATATCACATTCAACTTAGAGAATTTGTCCCTGTACAAATGTGTCTTGATGCTTGTTTGTTCCCGTTTTCCTGCCCTCCCTACAACTCCTCTGTGTGTATGTGTGCATGTGTTTGTGTGTGTGTACACTTGTATATGTTTTGTTTCCATTGATTCTTCTAAAAGTACATTCCTGCCAGGTATGGTGACACATACCTATAATCTCAGCACCTGGAAGGTTGAGGCAGGAGGATCTCTACAGGTCTGAGATCAGCCTGGGCTACACAATTAGTCCAAGGCCAGCCTGAACCACATACTGAAAGCCTGTCTCAAAAACAAAGAAGTGTTGTGCCGGGCGTGGTGGCTCACGCCTGTAATCCCAGCACTCGGGAGGCAGAGGCAGGAGGATTGCTGTGATGTGAGTTGGAGGCTGAGCTCAGGGCCAGCCTGAACCACAAAGCGAGACCCTGTCTCAGAAAAAAAAAAAAAAACAAAGAAGTGTATTCTATTTGGCCCCCTCTTCATCGAGGGGCCACCAGAACCCCAGGCCTCTGGCTCCTACCCGGACATGTCGCTTTTCAGTCAGTGCACAGCTCTTGTCGCTGAACTCCGCCCTGCTCCTCTGAGGTCTGCCTGCAGCTATTTTATACATTTCCAGTCTTCCTTTTTCTCGGGTTTACTCCGTGGCTTATTGGAACATATCTTCAAGTTGCTTCCTTTAAAAGGATTTGTGGGAGATAAATTTTATGAGTCCCTGCAACTTGAATAATGGATTGGTTGGATATAGAAATCCTAAGCTTGGAAATCATTTCTTTCGGAATCGCAAGGGTATCTGGAGCTGCTGCTGAGAGTCAGACACCAGCTTGATTCTTGTTGCTTTGCAAGTGACCGGATCTCCCTCTTGGATATCTTGAGGATATTCTTTTCTCCTATTCTCTTCTGACTCACAATGAGGTACAAATCAGTGTGGGCTCTTTTCATTTATTATGATGAGCATTCAAGGGCCCTCTCTTTTTAAACTGGAACGTACCTGTAGTTCTGTTGTAAACTACATGAACATATGTCAAGATAAAAAAGATCTTGAGCTTCTCAGTGAGTCCCTCCACATCTCCTCCAGGAGAGAGTTCTCCAAGAGTGGTCACTACTCTAACCTTGATCGAAGTTTCATATGGACTTTTACAGTAAGTTTTGTGTCTGGCTGCAATTGCTCAATATTATGTCTCTGACCTTCATCCATTTTGCTCTGTCTGAAGTTGTTGGTTATTTTTCACTGCTGTGTAATATTTCTTTGTGTGCATATACTACAATGGATATACATAAATGTTGATGGAAATTTGAAGTTTTCTCATTTTAAGTTTTTGCGAAAATGCTTCTGTAATATTTTTATATGTGTCTTTAGCAAAAGTAAGTCCTCACTTTGCTTGAGTCTATGTCTCAAGGTAGAATTATTGGATCATAGAGTAAGTATGTATCTAATTTTTGTAGATTCTGACAAACAGCTTTCAAAGTGCACAGATTGAAGCATTAATGAAATGCTCCAAATCCTCACTAATACATTCAAACCTTTTATATTTGGCAATTCTCACAGGGATGTAGTGGTATTTTCTTGGGTTTTAATTACCATTTCCCTGATGACTAATAACAACAAGCAACTTTTGTCTGGGTATTTAACTCAGTGGTTCCAGCGTCTGCCTTGCAAGTGCAAGGGCCTGGGTTCAACCCCCAGTAACCACATACAACATTGCTGGGCATGGAGACTCACAACTATAATCCCAGCACTCAGGAGGCAGAGGCAAGAGGATTGCTGAGTTCAAGGCTAGTCTGGGCTACATAGTGAGTTCAGGGTCAGCCTGAACTACGAAGTGAAACCTTGTCTCAAAAACAAAACAAAACAAAAACAACATTGAGCCACTTTTAGTGTACTTTTTTTGTTGATTTATTTCTAAAGTACTTATTCAGATCTTTTGCTCATTCTTTAAAGCAAAAGCTTCTTGTTTTATATGTGTAGAATTTTTGTATATACTCTAGATACAACCCCTTTGCTGGGTATAGATAAAGTCCACCCAAAAAATGTGTGCATTGGGGAAAAAAAACTCATATAAATATTTTAATACTAAACTGAATGAAACCTCATGAGATTAACACAAATTACCTTAGGCTCTGCAGTTCCAAGAGATGTTCAAGTACTGGCTGTTAGCTTCCGGATATTTATTGGTGTGGTGAACTGCTGATGTGTGTGTGTATGTATATACATATATATATACATATATATATGTATATATACATATATACATATATACATATATATACACATATATGTATATATACATATGTATATATACATATATACATATATACATATATGTGCATATATATATATATATATATATATATACTTTTTTTTTTTGGAGGACTCTCCCTCCACGAATCCTGCTTCCCATGATTCCTCATTCTCATCCTCATTCACATCATTTAAATGCAGATTCCACCACAGTGACCACTACACTCAATCCACTTCTGTCTCTGGCTCAATTCCTCTGCCCACCTCTTGTACACAGATGTGCAGGCCTTACATGGAAACAGAAGCCTAACTGCCTTCTAGGTTCCAGATCTTACTACAGGGATTAAAGGGATCAATCTAGTGCCATTGTTGTCTCTCTCATTCCCACCTTAGACTGAAAGATGAAGTGGGGGGGTCCATGAAGAACAGGAAAGACAGGCCCAGGTGCTGTGTCCTGAACCAGAATGGGGGGAGAGACTTGAAACCACCAAAACTAGCACCTCAACACTGAGCTAGGCCCCGTGTCTTCCTTACACCTCCCAGGAAAGAAATAATGTAAAAGATCCCAGGAAATAACTAATCTGCACTACAAAGAGAAAATGGGAGAGAGGACTTAGACTACAGGGGAAAATTCAAATTGAAAATGCTCAGGGGGCACCATTAATAAAGATGACAATTCAGCTCCTTACTGAGCAATACCAGAACAAAGAAAAGAAACTGCTGCATCCCTACCTGAGTGGGGAGAAGGGACAGGGAAAAGTGGAATAGGGACAGGTACACCAACTCGGCTGGCACCACAGTGCCCCTTTGAGTTTCTCTAGAGAAACCCAGACCTGTGATTTTGATGGCTCCTGTGATGAGGTCAAAAGCAAAGTTTCCTGGAGCTGCTTCGCATGGCAGGTCTCTCAGCCAGAGCTGAAAATTCCTCCCCTAGAAGGGTTACCCAGGGCCCTCAATTCAGTAGCAGTCTCTCAAGCTCCCAGATTTGCCCAGACTGAGAAAGGGAGGGGCACTAACCCTGGAATCACATCACGAGCTGAGATAGCCATGGAGTCCCTATCTCAGATAATCTCCAACAGTCCAGTGATGGTAATAATAAAATAATGAGCATTTACCGAGAGCTCATTACAAACCAGATGCTGTGCTTTGTCTCATTGTCCCTCACAATGAAAATGAGAGATAGAGCCGATTAATAATCCCATTTTTCTTTGGTAACAGCTTTGCTGAGACATAATTCACATACTCTACAATTCTCCCATTAAAGGGCAGAGACTAATGATTTTTAGTATAGTCACAGAGTTACACAAACCATCACCACAATCAATTTTAAGACATTTTTATCAACCCTTAAGAAACTCCATCCCCTTTATTTATCATCTCCCCTAATCCTTCCACCCATTCAGTCAGTCCTAAACAACCAATATACTTTAAATCTCTATAGATTTGCCTATTCTAGACATTTCACACAAGGGAATCATATAATGTGCAGTTTTTTGTGACTATCTTCTTTCATTTAACATGAAGTTTTCAAGATTAAACTATGATGTAGTATGTGTATGTACTTCATTATTTTTTATGGCCATATAATATTTCATTGTGTGGATTTACTGAATTTGTTTACTCATTCGTCAGTTGATTGGCGTTTGGGTTGTGCCAGTCTTTTGGATATGATTAATAATATTTCTATGAACATCTGTGTACACATTCTTGTGTGGATGTTTGTGTTTGAGGGCAATTCTATGTAATTTGAGGGAAAAATCATTTCACAATTAAATTGCAATAGGCCTAGTTTTCCTGCCCACAGGTCAGCTCAGGCATGTTAAGACAGAACTCCATTTTGTCATTTGGTTACAGCTGAGACTTCAGTGGTTTTGTGATGCTGTGATATGCAAGGGCAAGATTACACCAGCTGAAGACATCCTGGGTCCTTAACAGTGAATAAGAGAAAGGTTTTCCCTGGGGAGGTGCAAATTCCTAATCTTCAGCTCAATATTTAGCTCAAGGGCTACTCTACCTACCTTGGAGGCAGATTCAATGCCTGATCCCCAGTACCAGAAAAAAAGTTCCTCCTCAATCTAGGATCTTCATCTCTATAAATTCTTCATTGTTCTTGGATCATCGCCAACCTCTGAGTTATCTGTTATTCCCATATACCAAATAAAAGTGTGGCAAGCTTGAGATCTTTCTCCTTCGCTTCCCAAAGCAACACTGACCAGGCCCAAAGTTCAACTTCTTCTCTAAGTCTCATTTCCTGTCTTGATTCATTAATTCACCTTGTGCCATCATAGCTCACAGGAGGGCAGGACTCGTTGCAGGGGTTCTGGTAACATCCACTTTCCCTGCTCCTTATACGTGTTTTCATTATTTGGATGTACACATGTATGAGTAGAACTGCTAGATCATCTGGTAATTCTGCTAACTTTTGGAGACTTGTCAGACTGTTTCTAAGATGGCTACACCATTCTGCATCTTCTCAAGGGAGGGATCCGATTTCTCTGCCCCTTTATCTGTTTCATTACGGTCGTCCTACTCATGGAAAACAGTAGCTCATTGTGGCTTCGGTGTTTGCACGTTTCTAATGACTAACAATGTTGTGCATCTTTTCATGTACTTACTATTTGTATCCCTTCTTTAAATCAGTATTCAGATCCTTTGCCCATTTTTAAATTAGGTTGCCTTTTTATTATTGGATTGTAAGAGTTCTTTATATATTCCAAATACAAGTCCATTAGCAGCTCTACAATTTAAAATATTTTCTCCTATTCAGTAGGTCATCTTTTCACTTTTTGAACAGCATCTTTGGAAACACAAAAGTTCTCATTTTAATGCAGTCCAATGTATCTATTTTTTCTTTTGTTGTTGGTAGCATCCACATTATGTATATGAAAAAAAGTGAAATGTTGAGATTTAGCAACTTGCCCAAGAATGCATCTGTTATGGTTTTGATCTAAAATAATGCCCAAAGCCTCATGTACTTAGAAGGGGATTGGATTATGGGGCATGATAGCTGCCTTGCCATTAGGAGCTGGGGTCTGGTGCAAAGTGGATCATTGTGGGCATGACCCAGATGGCTGGATCTCTCTTTACAGCTCCTCTCTTGACTCTCTTTGCTTCGGGGTCACCATGCCCCTCTGCCATGCCATCCTGCCGTGAAGCCAGGTGACTATGGATTGAAACATGAGCCAAAATACACCTCTCTTCCCTTAAGCTGCAGGTGTCTGGTACTGTGTCTCAGGAATAGGAAAGTGACCAAGACAATATCACAGTCACTGACAGAGCCAAAATTCCAGTTCTGGTCAGCAGACACCAGTGCTTCCATTGAGAGCTCGGGAAAGTCACTGTAGGTATGGACTGTGCTTCCTAGAATCATATCTGAACTGCTCTTATCAGCACCCACAAGCCCTGGGAAAATGTCTACCACTGGCCCTGCCCACAAGGTTCAGGAATTGCCACAGGATCAGGCACTGAGAATTAAAGAGAGCTACCTAGTCCTAGACATGGTAACTGAACCACTGTTTAGCAAGTCTGTCTTAAAGGACAAGAAGGCAGAGAAGAAAAACTCTCCCTCCTGCAAAGATCTATTCAGCATGGCCTCGGGCAGGTATGTGGATAAAAGGAATCATTCACCCTATGGCCCAGTGACTCAACAGAGGCCAAGAGCTAACCCAATCATTTTAAGAGCTTTTTACAAAGTCCTTCAGGCTACAGTTTAATATTTCCCATACATCACCTCATTTTTCTCGATAAATATTCATACCTTCAACAAAGGTATATCAGGCACCCATTCAAGGCACAGCTCTAAGCTGAGATAGTGTGGAAGATAAAGCACCTTCCTCTTTAGATCACCCTGAAAAAGGGGATAAATTTATGTCTCTGGTCCAGAGATGAGCAAGTAGAGGCAGCAAAATATTTCACAACTTAACCAAGGTGACAAAATCAGACAGTGGTGACTTAATAGAGCCTGAATCTCTGAGCTCCACATCAGGTACTGTCTGTAACCATGATGAATATCCAGTCAATGGGACCAAACTCAAGGTCATCTCTGCCTATGTCTTCCTGTCTAAAAGTGGGGCTCATCTGGAGGAGAAATAGTACCCAAGGCCAGAACACAAAGGCAGAAGCAAAGAGGGCTTTCCCAAAAAGCGACCCTTCTGCCTGTTCTGCCAAAGCAACATGGGAGCTTCACAGTTTTAGAAAGAAATTCCTGCCAGGTGCTGACTCCGCAAGCCAGCTTCCTGC
Organism: Petromus typicus; assembly: GCA_004026965.1. NCBI lineage: Eukaryota > Metazoa > Chordata > Mammalia > Rodentia > Petromuridae > Petromus > Petromus typicus. The sequence continues at coordinate 6,073 of PVIR01003005.1, read as the reverse complement.
CCAGGAAGACTGGGACCAAAGCTATCTTTTGATTATTACTATTTTACGACTAATTTTCCAGGCAAATCTTTTATTTGCTCAAAAGCCCATCCAGCCCTCAGCATTCTTCTTGTCTTTGAATTTTATCTCTTTTTTTAATTAAAAAAAAAAAAAAACCACTCACATAAGAGACACAAATTAGGTCACCATCAAAGACTTCCCTTCCCAAAAAGCAGTTCTGCAGATATTAACCCTCACACTGCTGCAGACTAGGACCGAGCATCTGGGTGGCTTCCCCTCTGTTTTCATCTTCCCCGTGTAGTTTGGGCCCCACGCTTCCAGAAGCCTAACCTCTGAAGATCCTCACCTCTAGGCGACAGTAGCAAAAACACCAGTATGTATCTCTAGGATGGCAGAGAAGCCAACGTGTACGATGACCTCAAATGCAAAGCAAGGACACACTCCACTGCTCCCAAGGATGACAGGCCCATTTGTTGAGCACCTGTGGTACGTCAAACACCTCATCTTTCATCTTCCATTACCAACGTGAGAGAGCAGCTGCGGAAATTCTTTCCAAATATGTCAGATCATATCACTCCTCTGCTCAAAACCCTCCCAAGCTTTCTTCTCACTTGGAATCAAAGCCACAGTCCTAACAGTGACCTCCAAGGCCCTACAGGACCTATGATCTCGCCTTGCCTCTTCTGTCTTCTCTCCCCAGTCACTCTGCTCTGGCCAAGGTGGCCCTTCACTGCCCTGGGGACACACAGAGCAGGCTGTTGCTTCTCTCAGCCCAGTGTTCTTTCCCCAAACCAGTGGTTCTCAACCAAGTTGTCCCCTGAAGGACATATGACCAATCTAGAGACATTGTTGGTTGCCCTAAGTGGGGAGAGGATGCTGCTAGTGTCTGGTGGGTAGAGCCCAGGGATACTGCTGAAATCCTAGAACAGCCTTCTACCACAAACAGTGGTCCATTCCAGAATACCAACAGAGGCCAGACTGATACACCCTGATTCAGGCTCTCATGGTTCACTACCCTCCTTCTTTCGGGATGCTCTTCTGCCCCTTACAGGAAACAGAAAACTTCCCAACTCAGCAGTCCCTATCTCCAGAAGGTCTTACTCTTCTCCATAAAATAAAGCATTCTTGTCATCTCTCTTTTCCAGCTGTGGGGAGGGGGGGTTGCTTTATTTTATGTTCTGATATATTCCCCAGAACATATGAGGTACACTGGACAAATCAGACTGCACAACTGTGGAAACTGAGGCTCCATTAAGTGTCCTTATTCAAGTGCCTGCTGTGGACACCCTGGTGTGCTCCTCAGAACCCCCGATGTGGCCAAGGCCCTTCCTCCTCCGTGCAGACTCCCTCTGTGGATACTGCCCTCAGCCAAAAGCTGCCTCTTCCCAGCTTCCACTCTTCTCAGAGGCCCATCTCCACTGCCCAGCCAGTGAGGCACAAAAAGGCTGGGGCTTGCCTTGATCGGGGATGACTCTCCAGTACTTTTCCTGCCCCAGAACCCCCCATCTGAGGCCTATGTTGCAGGTGCACGTGATTCAGCTTCTCCTTCTGCCCCCTCCTGCTTTCCTGCTGTGCACCCTGCAGAGTCTGTTTCCAGCAAAAACTGACCTATGATAGTCATATGGCAGCACTGGGGTCTGATAGACAACACACCCTACCCTTTGTGCTCTCCCTTGAGACCTCACCTCAACTTTAATCAACAAAGGGGTGTTCAGTGACTATGACCAGTTCCCTGCCTTGAGACATCATTGTCCTCCAGGACAGACTATCCTCATCAACCTACCAATAGGAAGAGTGTCAAAGGCAGATCAGATCACAAGGTAGAGGGACCCAGAGGGAGCCCGTTCACCTTCCGCAGGGTCCCTGCATCTCAACTCCTGGTCCTGAGGACAGGCTGAACCACCCACAGCTAGAGAGGAAGTAGAGAGAGATCAACACTTGCTGAATACCTTCTTCTGTGTCAGGCATTTTACAAAGCACATTTCTTGTTAGGATCCTTGGGAGCAACTAGTCTTCTTCTCCTCATAGAAATGCAAAGTTCTAAGCCCTTGAATCACTTGCTTGGTGTATCCCACAGCCCTTGGTCAGTGAGGCCAGGATTCCAGTCTGGAACAGTACAGGTTGCCTTTGCCTCATCAACACTTGTAGAGAGAGCCCAGCCCCTTTCTTCTCCGGCCAGAAAACAGCCCTGTGCATTTTGGAAGAGGAAGCTAGCATGTCAGTCAGAGAAACCAGGTTTCAGGGCTCCTGTGGGTGGTGACCAGACATAATGGAAGAAACCCAGACTCTGGAGCAGTGACGGAGATTCTTTTAGAGACTTAGCACCAAACTGCAACCCCAAAACTCACTTACTTATCTCAAAGTACCAACACTGCAATTAAACCTGAATACTAAAGCTTTTAGTTTCAAAAAAAGCAACTCAGACATTAACATCTTTTGTCTTAACACAAAAACAACCTCTGTCTGTGCCATAAGTTCACCACTACTACTCTAGAGGCTGCTGTCCTGAGATTAGATCCTGACTCAACCTTTGGCTAACTGGATAATCTTGGGAATGTTATAACCTCTGTTTTCTGATGTGGAAACAACCTCACTGTTGTCAGCACTGACCCTGAAGATGGATATGAAAATATCTGGCACAGAGTGTGCGTTAGATAATATACTCTTCCTGCCCTTTCCTCCCAGCTCAGCATCTTTTAGGCTCTGGTTCCTGCTTCTGGCTCAGATTTTAAACCCTGAGAGATGGACACAGATATTTTTAGCAGATTATCATCATGGTAAAGACACGCTCAAGACAGAAGTTTCTTCCTCAGCCGCTGCCCATGAGTCCCATCAAGGAGGCAAGGCAAGGGTTGCGCCACAGCAGGCTCTGCCTCCCTCCCACTCCCCGCCTGGGCACCTGCCATCTTCACACACTCCCCTCTGGATGAAAGTTGGCATACAGGCACTGCACACCAGATGTTTGAGTCTTGGTAAGAGCTGTTTAAGTAAATCCTTTAAAACAATAATTCTGAGCCATCAAAGAGATATTTCTCTTCTGCCTTCATCTTTTCCGACACACAAATGGTTTTTAAAAGAAGAAAGGAAAGGAGAGAAGCAAGCTCTCTGCCAAGCAAGAACATTTGAAAACACACAGCAATCTTGTCATCCTACTCTGGCCTGTTGGGGAAAGGGAAATAGAAGTGTGGGGAAGAGCCAATTCTCCCAGCCCCTGGCCCACACCCACAGCTCCAGGTGGGGTCTGGGAGAAGCTGATTGGTGAGGACCCTCTGAGAAGCCCCCGCAAAATGGAATTTAAAAGAACTTTCACTTGGACATCACTGGGGAGCTAAGGAGCCCACATCCTCCTACCTGCCAGTGGTGACTTTGCCAAGTGTGCTTGGAAGAGGGACAAAGCCAACCTCTTTACCTCGTAGCACATGTCCAAGGGCCTACCTACTATTAGAGAGTCGAGATCAGATTCCTAGAGACTGTGCCAGCCCGATGTACCTTTAAGAGCAGACTCTGCCGGGCCAGAGCCACTGCACAAATGACCTGCGAATGAGGCCTTCAATAATGGTCAGCAACTCCTCCCAGACCTGTCCTCCTCCAGACAACAACCATAAACTCTGGATACACTATTTTAAAGGCCTCGGTGCAATAAAAAAAAAACAGGCAGCAATAGGAGGGGAAGTGACACTTGCAAGAAAAGCAGTGGGTGTATTTCATGTTTTTAAAGCTTCTCTTCTGAGAGCACATGCCACATAAGATGGCTAAATTTATAGGAGACCACCGTCTTAGTAGCTTGAAGAATCAGAAACTGTGAGTAAGTACATTAGCTGGAGAGTGATGATAGAAATCTCGTAAAAGACAGTCACAGAGATGCAGCTCTAACTTCTGTATATAAACCTTGCCCACATCTCTGCCCAATCCTTCAGCGTACTTTCACGGGAAGACGCCAAAACAGCCCAGCCGACATTGTAACAAGCCGAACTCCCACGTCGGCTGCTGTCTGCCGGAGCAAAGACAGAGTCTGAAGTTTGGAATCACCCAAATTCAGAACCTAAAAATAGACACTCTTCTGAGGAATATAACAGAATCCAGTGTGTCTCCATGCCACCTCTGCATGCCAGATACAACCCAAAATGACATATGAAGAAACAGGAAGATGTGGCCAGACTCAAGAGAAAATAGGGCATAACGGTGAAGTAACATTGTGGCTTCAATGGACACATGTGTAGGTTTGGAAAAGGAAAGTCCTTTGCAGGGAAAGCACCCATTGTGAGCATGGATATGCCTTGGTCTGTCTCAGATCCACCACACACAGATGTGTGACCCTGTGGAGTTTAGTTCCTTTATTTTCCTGAGCCTCAGTCTCCTCATCTGTTGAGAGAATAACACTGCTTTCTTTCTCTGGTTATTATGGAGCCAAATGAACAGAGAACAGGCTGGTACCGCCTTTTGTACATCAGATAAGCTCAGGAACTATTGACTCTAAATAATGATTGTTAATCAACATACATCCCTACCTCAGGAGTCCTTCGGCTCCTTAACTTTCTGTCTCCTCTTAAAATGCAAACAGTTCGCACTGAATGAACTGCATTCTTAGAAAAATCATTTGAATTCTAAGAGACAGCCCTCCATCCTCACTTAGTCATTACAATACACACATCCACCCACAACCTTAGGAGAGGCCCAGAGGAGATCAAAGCCGAGGAAGCAGCAAGTCCCCGGTAGGGTGCAAAACGTAATCTCTTTCAGCCTATCACAAGGTTGACATCTCTATAACAAATGACAGATTAACAAGAGGAAATCATAACAAACTTCTGTAATATAAGTTTTACATTACATGGGAGACTTCAGGAGTAAAGACTCAAGACCCAGGGAAAGTTCTGGATTTTTATTGTCATACTGAAGTGTAATCAAAGGACAAAAAAGGTAGGATGTGGTGGTTATGAGCTGTGGAGTATTCAGCAAGGCTTATTTGTTCAGATATTTCCAGGCCACTGTGGATAGGGTAGAACGCTTCTGGGACAGTGGTCTCACGATCTACTTTTGAGTGAGAGAGGCCCCTTTCAGGGACAAAGGCAAGAGAATATCAGACTAAGCTTCTTGCTTCTACAATTTTCTCAACTTCCTTCAGGTTCAAAATATACAGAGTATCCAGATGTCAGATTTAGGGATATTATTCTGAGCCCAACACCTGCTCTCCATAGGTCACATTCATTCAATGGCTCTTGAACAGTCCAGCCTCTTCCAAACCCTGACTGTGCAAGCCCCACCCTCACCTGGAGACTTTTTAATCAGGGACCAAGGTACCATGACTGCCCTGAGATCAGGTGTTGTTCAGGATGAATGAGGACCAAAAAGTTAATAAGATCTAATCTCTCACTTTGGATGTGAGGTCTCCATAGCCTAGAAAGAGTAGTGATTGGAGTAGGCTCCCACTGAAAATTAATAAAAAGGCTCCATTGCTTTGGCACAACATGTTAGGAGATACCAAACACAAATTCAAAATTTAACCCATACTGCAAGCTATAAAGTGGGCTGTGGAAACTGAACAAATGCTGTTGCTATTTTCTGGATGAGGACACTCAGCAGAGATGTGACCAGTTCCATGTCAGTGGGCCAACAGTGTCTACACAAAGTTCATTCCAGGTTACTCACCCTGATCTTCAGCCACAGCCATCGCTATTAGACTTTGGACAGGAGACACCCTCTTCTTAGGGAATGCTGCACAGAAGGTGGGACTGTCCTAGCAGGGTCCATGCTGGGGAGGTGGCAGAGACCCGCTTCTGTGGTTAGCCCTGGGAATCAAGTCAGCCAGAACCCCTCACAGGGGCCTTGGAGATGGAATGCTTCTCCTGGGGTTGACTTCGGTAGAGGATCTCAGTCCTCTAGGGCTGAGTCCCTCCCAGGAGACAGTAAAAGCCTCAAGGAGAAGCACCCTGGACAATTGGATATCTCTCCCACACACACCCACCCCTCTCCTGCAGAAGGATGGCGGCCATCTCTTACACACACTGCTCTGGGAAGTCCAGCCAAGCCCTGGATTCTGCCTTCGGCCCCTGCCCCAATGCTGGATCATGTGCCC